>JAVTVY010037058.1:0-16610 GCA_036873755.1 Hanleya hanleyi
GAGAAAGTCTTTTAGCTTTAACCCTATCTGGCCTGAACTTTTTAGGGCCTGTCCTGGCTTTCGCCCCCCTGCCTTCCCCACCCCTAATTATTTTTCTTTCCACTTGAGTTAGGAGGCTGAAACTTGCTACACTATACCCTTGGGTCAAGCTCTACCAGAAAATGTAAAAAATCCAAGATGGCCGCTTTGATGACGTCACAGTGACGTCATTTTCAAAAACGGCATTTGTTGGTCGATTTTTCGGTCGGATTTTTCGATTTATTTTTGTTTATGCAATTTCTCCGCAAAAACTGCACGATAAATTAGTAAATATTAATGTGATGTGAAATAAAATAGTTTCTGCTCAATTTTCATCGCCGAAAGCAGAAATTTTGAAGCAATATGACAAAAACATCACTTTTTTGAAATACCACGTGGACGCCATCTTGAATTTACCTATGATCCTCTATTCGCGAGGTTATGCAAATGGGCTCAAAATGACCCCCCCCACAGGCCTAGTAGGGATAAGTAATACCCGAAATTGCTTCTTGTCTTTCCAATGACGACCTTTCAGGGTATGTAACAAACTTGTGTATGGAAGGGGCGGCCTGGTGCATTTACTCCATCAACGTGCAGCGAGATATTGGTGAGATTGAAATGACGAAAGTTGAAGGAGTTTACACACGAAAATTTAACACATTGAAGTAGTGTATAAGCTGGGTTTTCATCGGCTGAGAGGAAGATTAACTGCGGTAAGGCTCGGTACAATTTCGAGTTTACTTCATTTCCGCTGAGTAGGTAGCGATCTTGAACATATAGCACCTTCCATTTCAAGGGTTTTGATCTTGCTGATTTCCAAGAGAGTTACATACGTTCGCAATACTTTGGTTTTATTGTATATGTTCTGTACAATCCATACCATGACCAGAAAAAAAATCTGTGGTTTGTGAAGATGGTCTAAGTTGTACGTACTTCTTCTTTTTCACCGCCGTTTGCTTCAGGGCAAGGGAAAAGGGATTTATATCCCCAGGTTGAGATTGCATAAGTTCTTGCATTTGCACAATGTAACAACATGATGGGATGTCTCTCCAAATGAAGTGTAATCGATAAAGGATGGATAAAGGAAATCGCTTCACCCCGTTCATTCTTTACATATATTTCGAGATGCCGGAGTCGCTAAGGGTTGTGGGTGAGTAGGGCGGCGATGAATTGACTCCGGCTGTCGTATTCTCAGCCAATCCTCCACCTTCGACACGACAGTAGTAGGGAGCCGGGATTTCGACTCCCATTTTCCAGGGAAATAACTCCCCTTGTGGAGGTCACGTGGAGGAGAGGTCAAGTGCACTATAGTTCCGGAAGAATGACCAAAAAGCTACCTCCAACACAGGAGAGTTTCAATTGTTGCAGGGAATGTATTCATCCGCGGTGATGCGGTCTGGCGGTGATGCGGTCGCGGAAAAAAGCTTCTCCGGAGAAAAAGTAGTCCCAGAATTCAAATACGCTGCATGGTCCGATTGGGTCGAGTGAGGTGTCAAAGTGAAGCATTCGTGAAGGGGCATCCAGTCATGGGTGGGTGCATGTAAAATTAGGATTTTTCCCCGAAACTATAAAAAGCGGAACACGGACTTTACCCTAAAAATAGGGGAAAACACCTATCAACCCAAGCCAAAAGGGCTAATATCGGTCCCCGGGCTTATTGGGACCTGCCTATCAAGTCAATGGGGTGGGTGCATGTAAAATTAGGATTTTTTCCCGAAAATATCAACAGCGGAACACGGGCTTTACCCTTAAAATAGGGGAAAACCCCTATCAACCCTAGCCAAAAGGGCTAATATCGGTCCCCGGGCTTATTGGGACCTGCCTATCAAGTCAATGGGGTGGGTGCATGTAAAATTAGGATTTTTTCCCGAAACTATAAAAAGCGGAACACGGACTTTACCCCTACAATAGGGGTCTGTATTATACAATATAAGGGAAAATGCCTGTATGGGGTATGGGGATGGCCAATTTTTTTCGTGGGCTTTACTATGCCTTGTGGGATCTCGTTTTTCTCGTTTCGCCAAGAAAATGACAATGGGAAGGGTCCCGGAGTGAATCGGTGAAATTTTCGGGAAAAGTCACCGAGGTCTGCATATAGTCCATACTGGCTATATGGAGGTATAGGTTCAACCTGGGAAATTCACACACGTTCATTGTGATATGGGTTGTGGGTTCTCGTTTTTCTCGTTTCGTCATTTAGAACACGATGGGAGGGGCTCCGGAGCGAATCGGTGAATTTTTTGGGAAAAGTACCATATAGCCCATATAGTCCCATACTAGCTATATGGGGGTATATGTTCAACCTGGGAAATTCACATACGTTCATTGTGATATGGGCTGTTTGGATTTGTTTTTCACGTCTCGTCATTTAGAACACGATGGGAGGTGTCTCGGAGCGCAACGGTGGAATTTTTGGAAAGTACCATATAGCCCATATAGTCCCATACTAGCTATATGGGGGTATATGTTCAACCTGGGAAATTCACATACGTTCATTGTGATATGGGCTGTTTGGATTTGTTTTTCACGTCTCGTCATTTAGAACACGATGGGAAGGGTCCCGGAGCGAAACGGTGAAATTTTTGGAAAAGTTCACCGAGGCCTGGGTAGGCCCATAGGCCTATACTGCATGGCTATGGGGGTATAGGCCCATACGGGGTGGACGTTTTGGGGTCTAGGTGAGCCCCTAATGATCCTATGATGTCGTATGAGGTCTTATTTTGAAGCGCTCGTGGAGGAGCATCCGACTGGACTAATGGTTCGTCCGTTTTCAATAGTCTGCGCATGCGCAGTCTGGCCGTAGTATAGAAAGCAGGCATGTTGGGGGGTATGTGGGTGTGTGTTTGGGGTAGAGATGGACCGCTATGGGTCCGAATGGGTCGTGGAAGGTGTCAAAGTGAAGCTTGTGTTGGGTAGAGTCAGAATGGCGTATTTTTAAATGCAAGTCGCGTCAATCTGCGCATGCGCAGTTGGTTGTAGTAAGTCAAGTGGCCATTTTGGGGCAGTGCGGGAAGGTATTTGATGTCGAGATGGACCATCCTTGGTCCGAATGCGTGCTGGGAGGTGTCATTTTGTAGCTCTCGGGGTGTAGACTCCGATTTGAGGGATGTTCACGTCATCTGTGACGTCATCAGTACGAGTTGTAGCCAAAGTGAACATTTTTGGGCAGGGAAGGAAGGTATTTGGGGTAGAGATGGACCATCCTTGGTCCGAATGCGTCCTGGGAGGTGTCATGTTGTAGCTCTCGGGGTGTACAGCCCCATTTGAGGGATGTTCCCGTTATCTGTGACGTCATCGGTGACGTCATCAGTACGAGTATTAGCGAAAGTGGGCATTTTAGGAAAGTCCAGGAAGGTATTTGGTGTAGAGATGGACCCTCCTTGGTCCGAATGTGTCTTGTGGGGTGTCATTTTGTAGCTCGGGTTGTAGATCCCGATTTGAGGAATGTTCACAGCATCTTTGACGTCATCGGTGACGTCATCAGTACGAGTAGTAGCGAAAGTGGGCATTTTGGGGCAGTGAAGGAGGGTATTTGGTGTATTATACAGTATCTGTCCTGTATCATACCAATCTGTGCTGTACTATACTATATCTGTCCTGTATTGTACCATATATGTCCTGTATTATACCAAATCTGTGCTGTATTATACAATATTTGCTCTCTATTATACCATATCTGTGCTGTATTATACCATATCTGTCCGGAATTACACCATATATGTGCTGTATTATGCAATATCTGTGCTGTATTATGCAATATCTGTCCCGTGTTATACAATATCTGTTCTGTATTATACCAAATCTGTGCTGTATTATACAGTATCTGTCCTGTATTATACCAAATCTGTGCTGTATTATACCATATGTTTCCTGTATTGTACCATATATGTCCTGTATTATACGGTTGTCGTGAATAACAACAGCAACAGTTCAGCAATGTTTATATAGTTTATTATCCCCAATGTTACATCATACCCAGGCTGGGGGAGCCGCCCTGGGTATGTTTAGTATGTTCACAGCAAAACAAATTGAAATATCATACACCATGTTTTATTATTCAACGCACCGTCACATTAGGTACAAGTGTTTACTGAGCTCAAGTCAACGATCAGCATGTAGACATAGAGAGTATGTGCGGCATGTTATGGTATTCATCAGTGCACGGGTGACGCATTCAACCGATGGCGGTGGTCGGTCAGCTTGGTAAGGGAAAACGTGACATTGGTTACCCTCTCTACCACCCAGTGTGTGTTGGGGCGTTGACGATGTGCCCATCTCAAGGCATCCACGGTGTCCAGTATCTCCAGCATCGTCTCTAGTGACCTCCGGTTAATGATATTGAGCGGCTGGTCAGACACATAGATATTATTGCCGGGATAATAATACCGTAACTGGTCCGTATTTTTGTGACGTAAGATGTACCCGAAAGCGACATTCAATTTGAAGGCCGTAGTTTGATCTTTGAAGATGGCTTCCACGTACCTGCGTAGACGGGTGAGGTTGGTCAGTGGGAAATTGTAAATATCTTGAATAGGGCCATGAGGGTGGAAACAGTGCCGTGTCATGGACCAATGGCGCCGATCGATGTCACTCACTTGATGGTTGTCCTGTAAGAGATCGCCCAGAAAATGTTCGATGTTGTCAGGCGTATGACTCGTGACCGTAACGCTGGGGTCCGGCTGGATATCCAGGCTCTTCTGAACTGTGGGTCTGACTTCCCGCGGCTCCTCTTCAGTAGGAAGTTGTCGCTCATGCCATGGTACCGGGGCATGAATCAAACGTTGGTGTCGCAGCAACTGACTGGCCAGTTTGAAAAGCCGACCACAATCCTCGCATGGACGCTTGGGTGGCCCATGAATTGAACGTTCATGGCGCAGTAAAGCATCTTGCCGATTAAATGACCGTGCGCAGGTTATACAAGTATACAGTCCGTCGTTGTGGACGGCCGTGTCGTGGCGACGTAAATTGTCTAGACGAGTAAACAGCTTCTGGCAAGTTGTGCAAGTGAGCATCTTGGTGGTTGACAGAGTGTCTGATGAAACGGTCAGGCCGCTTTCCTTTTATAGCACGCTAGCTGGTGATCTATTTTTAGCACACTCAGTTCAACTACCCCAAGTCGAGGACCGAGATGTACTGGTGTACGACTGAGCCGCATTGCGCGTGTGTGTGTGTGTGTGCGTGTGTGTCTGTGTGTGTGTGTGTGTGGGCAGTGGATTTTACATCCGGGATCTTGTCAACATCCGGGTTTCCAAGTGGGGTTTTCCCGTCGTTCCTCCGTCTTCCATCCGGGTACTGTGGTTTTACATCCGGGTCCTCAGCTTGCATCCAGGTTTATCATGAGACACATTGCGTACGTGTGTGTGTTTGTGTTTGAGACCAATCGTGCACCATGTCGAATTACGTTCTCTCCGAAAACCTTCCTCTCATCGCATCAATATGCTCAGATCCATTCAATATAAACACAACCAAGAGACATCAACACCAACAGGTACATTGCGTAATACACGTGTTATTATCCTCACAGCTCCACGACCACCACTACCACCGCCGTCAACGATCAGCGTATAGACATATAGAGTATGTATGGCATGTTATGGTATTCATCAATGCATGAGTGAAGCATACAGCCTATGGTTTAGTCGGTCAGCTTGGTGACGAAAAACGTGATATTGGTCATCCTCTCTACGACCTATTGGGTGTTGGGGCGTTGTTGTTGGGCCCATTCCAAGGGATCCACGGTGTCCAGTTTCTCCAGCATCGTCTCTAGCGACGTCTTATCCGTGATGGTAAAGGGTTGGTCAAATACCCGGATACTACTGCTCGGGTTAAAGTATCGGACTTAGTCTGCCTCCTTATGCTGTAGCACATAACCAAACGCCAAATTCAACTTGAAGGTCGTACTTTGATCGTTGAAGATGGCTTCCACGTAGCTGCGTAGATGGGCGAGGTCGGTCAGTCGGAAATTGTAGATATCTTGAATAGGGCGATGTGCCGGTGGAAGCAGTCCCGGATCATGGGCCAATGGCGCCGATAGATGTCACTCACTGGATGATCGTCATGTAACAGATCGCCAGGAACATTAATGGGTTCGTCCACGAAGTGTACTTTGCCCTCCACGTCGTACAAAATCTGGTCCAAGGTCTTGTCGTCGGAATTTGACTGTTGAATTAGGGCGACATCATGATCGGCCTTCGTGCGATGGGTGGGAGTTCCATCTGTCTCGATATTGGTGCCTCCGGGCTCTTCTACCTGTAAACGTGGCTGCGGAACAGGGTGTCGTGTGCGTTGGTGTCGCAACAACTGAATGGTCAGTTTGAAAAGCCGACCACATTCTTCGCATGGACGCTTGGGTACTTCATGGCGTGCACGTGTGTGGAGCTGTAAATGATCCGGGCGCTGAAACGACAGTGTACATATCGTACAGCTATACCGGGCGGTTCCTTCGTGCTTGGTAGCCTCATGGCGGCGCAAGTCGTGCCGGCGAGTGAATGATTTCGAGCACGTAGTACAAGTAAACATCTTGGTGGTTGACAGAGTGTCTGATGAAACGGCCAGGCCGCTTCCCTTCTATAGCACGCTAGCTGGTATCATGTTCGGGCACATCCGTGTCTCTTCGGTGATCTCCGTGACATCTTCGGTGACCTCCGTGTCTCTAGACAATTTACGTCGCCACGACACGGCCGTCCACAACGACGGACTGTATACTTGTATAACCTGCGCACGGTCTTTTTATCGGGAAGATGCTTTACTGCGCCATGAACGTTCAATTCATGGGCCACCCAAGCGTCCATGCGAGGATTGTGGTAGGCTTTTCAAACTGACCAGTCAGTTGCTGCGACACCAACGTTTGATTCATGCCCCGGTACCATGGCATGAGCGACAACTTCCTACTGAAGAGGAGCCGCGGGAGGTCAGACCCAGATGAAGGAGAGCCCGCCTATACCCACAGTTCAGAAGAGCCTGGATATCCAGCCGGACCCCAGCGTTACGGTCTCGAGTCATACGCCTGACAACATTGAACATTTTCTGGGCGATCTCTTACAGGACAACCATCAAGTGAGTGACATCGATCGGCGCCATTGGTCCATGACACGGCACTGTTTCCACCCTCATGGCCCTATTCAAGATATTTACAATTTCCCACTGACCAACCTCACCCGTCTACGCAGGTACGTGGAAGCCATCTTCAAAGATCAAACTACGGCCTTCAAATTGAATGTCGCTTTCGGGTACATCTTACGTCACAAAAAGACGGGCCAGTTACGGTATTATTATCCCGGCAATAATATCTATGTGTCTGACCAGCCGTTCACTATCATTAACCGGAGGTCACTAGAGACGATGCTGGAGATACTGAACACTGTGGATGCCTTGAGATGGGCACATCGTCAACGCCCCAACACACAATGGTGGTAGAGAGGGTAACCAATGTCACGTTTTTCCTTACCAAGCTGACCGACCACCGCCATCGGTTGAATGCGTCACCCGTGCACTGATGAATACCATAACATGCCGTACATACTCTCTATGTCTACATGCTGATCGTTGACTTGAGCTCAGTAAACACTTGTACCTAATGTGATGGTGCGTTAAATAATAAAACATGGTGTTTGATATTTCAATTTGTTTTGCTGTGAACATACTAAACATACCCAGGGCGGCTCCCCCAGCCTGGGTATGATGTAACATTGGGGATAATAAACTATATAGACATTGCTGAACTTGTTGTTATTCACGACAACCGCTATCCGATTGTATAATACAGAACATGTAATGTATAATACAGGACATATATGGTACAATACAGGAAACATATGGTATAATACAGCACAGATTTGGTATAATACAGGACAGATACTGTATAATACAGCACAGATTTGCTATAATACAGAACATATATTGTATAATACAGGACAAATATGGTACAATACAGGACAGATTTGCTATAATACAAGACAGATATTGTATAACACGGGACAGATATTGCATAATACAGCACAGATATTGCATAATACAGCACAGATATGGTGTAATTCAGGACAGATATGGTATAATACAGCACAGATATGGCATAATAGAGGGCAAATATTGTATAATACAGCACAGATTTGGTATAATACAGGACATATATGGTACAATACAGGACAGATATAGTATAATACAGCACAGATTGGTATGATACAGGACAGATACTGTATAATACGCATGACAGATATGGATGGTCCATCTCTACACCAAATACCCTCCTTCACTGCCCACTTTCGCTACTACTCGTACTGAGGACGTCACCGATGACGTCAAAGATGCTGTGAACATTCCTCAAATCGGGGTCTACACCCCGAGAGCTACAAAATGACACCCCACGCGACACATTCGGACCAAGGAGGGTCCATCTCTACACCAAATACCTTCCTGCACTTTCCTAAAATGCCCACTTTCGCTACTACTCGTACTGATGACGTCACCGATGACGTCACAGATAACAGGAACATCCCTCAAATGGGGTTGTACACCCCGAGAGCTACAACATGACACCTCCCAGGAAGCATTCGGACCAAGGATGGTCCATCTCTACCCCAAATACCTTCCTTCCCTGCCCCAAAATGTTCACTTTGGCTACAACTCGTACTGATGACGTCACAGATGACGTGAACATCCCTCAAATCGGAGTCTACACCCCGAGAGCTACAAAATGACACCTCCCAGCACGCATTCGGACCAAGGATGGTCCATCTCGACATCAAATACCTTCCCGCACTGCCCCAAAATGGCCACTTGACTTACTACAACCAACTGCGTATGCGCAGATTGACGCGACTTGCATTTGAAAACACGCCATTCTGACTCTACCCCACACAAGCTTCACTTTGACACCTTCCACGACCCATTCGGAACCATAGCGGTCCATCTCTACCCCAAACATACACCCACATACCCCCAACATGCCTGCTTTCTATACTACGGCCAGACTGCGCATGCGCAGACTATTGCAAACGGACGAACCATTAGACCAGTCGGATGATCCGCCACGAGAGCTTCAAAATAAGACCTTATACGACATCATAGGATCATTAGGGGCTCATCTAGACCCCAAAACGTCCACCCCGTATGGGCCTATACCCCCATAGCTATGCAGTATAGGCATATGGGCCTACCCAGGCCTCGGTGAACTTTTTCCAAAAATTTCACCGTTTCGCTCCGGGACCCTTCCCATCGTGTTCTAAATGACGAGACGTGAAAAACAAATCCAAACAGCCCATATCACAATGAACGTATGTGAATTTCCCAGGTTGAACCTATACCCCCATATAGCCAGTATGGGACTATATGGGCTATATGGTACTTTTCCAAAAATTCCACCGTTGCGCTCCGAAACCCTTCCCATCGTGTTCTAAATGACGAGACGTGAAAAACAAATCCAAACAGCCCATATCACAATGAATGTATGTGAATTTCCCAGGTTGAACATATACCCCCATATAGCCAGTATGGGACTATATGGGCTATATGGTACTTTTCCCAAAAATTCCACCGATTCGCTCCGGGTCCCCTCCCATCGTGTTCTAAATGACGAAACGAGAAAAACGAGAACCCACAACCCATATCACAATGAACGTGTGTGAATTTCCCAGGTTGAACCTATACCCCCATATAGCCAGCCTATAGGCCTATATACAGGCCTCGGTGACTTTTCCCAAAAATTTCACCGGTTCGCTCCGGGACCCTTCCCATTGTCATTTTCTTGGCGAAACGAGAAAAACGAGACCCCACAAGCCATAGTAAAGCCCACGAAAAAAAGTGGCCATCCCCATACCCCATACAGGCATTTTCCCTTATATTGTACAATACAGATCCCTATTGTAGGGGTAAAGTCCGTGTTCCGCTTTTTATAGTTTCGGGAAAAAAATCTTAATTTTACATGCACCCACCCCATTGACTTGATAGGCAGGCCCCGATCATTCTCGTCTCGCGAGACTCCCTACTGCGAGAAAGAGTCTCACGCGTAAATGGGAGCCATCCCCCCAAAATTTGGGGGGTGAGTAGGCGGCGTATGATTTTCACCCGTCTGTATCCGGCTTGTCATTGACCTGCTGACTCCGCCGAGTTAGAAGCGAATTGCTAAACATAACGTGGGCTATATAATTGGGAAATGACTCTTTCCGTTTCGGAGCATATCAATCGCGAACAAATTATTGTCGGTATGTATACTTGGCCGTGAAAGCGAGTTATCTAATACAGGAAGTAGTTCGCACAGTTCCGATCAAGAAAACAATATGGCTGCGCCCATGCCAGCTGGCCACGGTGAGGGAGAAACGGGTAATTTCATCGAAGCGCTGGAATTCGCCAAGAGAAAGCTGGGTGTTTGTGTCACCTTGAAAGAAAAACAAGTAGAGGCACTGACGGCGGCTTACAACGGCAGAGACTGTATTGCTGTTCTACCTACAGGCTATGGGAAAAGCTTGATATTTCAACTTCTACCATGGGTTCTGCAGAAGCGGCATGGCCTGGATATGCCTATGATAACTTTCGTTGTTTCGCCCCTGAATTCAATAATGCAAGACCCGGTTGTAAGTATTCATTTTAACAATGCTACAATTTTCCTCCTCTATTTATTTGTATACAACTTTAGCTTCATTCAATCGTCGCTTTGGTCTCCCGCGGGTAGACACGGCTCTCTTTGAGAATGCCATGTTGTCTGTCAAGCGAGTCACGTGTGTGGTCATATGATCACTTGGAAAATAGCCCAGGTCGAGCGAGTGATGTCATGCTGCCTCGCTTTGAGATTGGAGATTCAAAAATGTCACCAGTTTACATGAGAGTCGCTTTGGTCTCCCGCGGATAGACACGGCTCTCTTTGAGAATGTTGATAGGCAGGTCCCAATAAGCCCGGGGACCGATATTAGCCCTTTTGGCTAGGGTTGATAGGGGTTTTCCCCTATTTTAAATGTAAAGCCCGTGTTCCGCTTTTGATATTTTCGGGAAAAAATCCTAATTTTACATGCACCCACCCCATTGACTTGATAGGCAGGTCCCAATAAGCCCGGGGACCGATATTAGCCCTTTTGGCTAGGGTTGATAGGTGTTTTCCCCTATTTTAGGGGTAAAGTCCGTGTTCCGCTTTTTATAGTTTCGGGAAAAATCCTAATTTTACATGCACCCACCCATGACTGGATGCCCCTTCACGAATGCTTCACTTTGACACCTCACTCGACCCAATCGGACCATGCAGCGTATTTGAAGTCTGGGGACTACTTTTTCTACGGGGAAGCTTTTTTCCGCGACCGCCAGACCGCATCACCGCGGATGAATACATTCCCTGCAACAATTGGAACTCTCCTGTGTTGGAGGTAGCTTTTTGGTCATTCTGCCGGAACTATAGTGCACTTGGCCTCTCCTCCACGTGACCGCCACAAAACAGAGTTATTTCCCTGGAAAATGGGAGTCGAAATCCCGGCTCCCTACTACTCACGACGTAGTAGAGGTTCTCTCGTTTCGCCGACATAGGATGAGTCGCATATGTTGAAATATACGTATAGTTGACTCCCGTCTAATGAGGCTTTATACGGCAACTGTTTTAAGAGGAGTATCTCAACGAGCCTGACAAACCGTCCTCTTTTTTATCATAGTGTCAAGTCAACCTTAAAATGTTGAATAATATGCGAAAACAATTGGATTGATTCTTTGCAGCTAACGATGATATATGAGCGCATTCTAGTAGAAGAGGCTCGTCACATGTAAGTTTATTTTATATATTTAGTTCCTATCGTCTGTGAGAGCGATTCAATCTTTAAAGAGTAACCATTGATGATGGTCTTCATAAGCAGGCCGAAACTTTCGACTTTCGACCTCCGATCGATTGGTAACTGTTGCATTAATCTACAGAACGTTGTATTTCACATAGTCGTGGTGGATGGAGATGTGTGGTAATATTCTGACACTGGTTTTTGGGTTGTCGCACTCTTTATCCGGTTAATATTAGACGGGGTATACCATTAGTTATTCCGGTTTATCTCCGGGTGTATGAAAAGTTATGACACTGCCTCAAACTCATAGGGCTCGGACCACTAAAAAAAAAAGTCCCTAGCCGTTAACCCCTCTAAATAACCTCTGCCATAGAGGACAAGTTTTTGTGCTGATTTTTTCCCCAGCTTCCTTTTGATAATGAGACCAGGGCTTGCATGGCCAACATTAAGCATGACAAGTGCCATTTTGAGTTGTGACTTTTATTTTGAATTCACTGCATAATTCATGCCAGTCTGAGGCACTATATGCAGGTGCGTAGACTCTGCTTTTTGGAGGTAAGTTATTCGCCGGAAGTACAGTGCTTGCCAACAGGACGCTCTGGTTCGAAATTTTGATGGGCGACCCCCGCCAAGAAGTAGATGGCGATGCAGGACTTGAATGGAACTACAAACTGCCAAGAGATAAAAGTCCAAAAATAATTAATAAATCGGCCAGGTGCACTTTCATTAACATGGCCGTCAATGTAAATTTAATAGTGGTCCGAGCCCTAAAAGCGTAAACACAGAATACATATGTCACCGGTTCAGGTAAGTCATACTAGGAGGCTGGATGACAATCTCTCACTGATGTCAATTTCATAGTTTAGTGATAAAGATGGCGGAGTTGTATACCACGTGGAGAGCAAAATATTTCGAAAAAATTAATTATAATAGCCAATTAGGCTCGAATGGAGCATGTTTACTGTGGACTGGGGTGCAGAAGAAGCAGCCACCCCATTATGGAGTGATTAATATCCAGCCTTTTGGAAAGAAAACATGGAGAATAATTCACGTTCATCGTTTGAAATTTATTTTGCATCATAATATAAATTTAGAAGAATTCACCAGTGACATAAGCCACTTATGTCATCAGTCAAGTTGTCACAATATTGCACACCTGAGTGCAGAAGTCAGTTTTGTTAATAATCAGAGACAGAGGTGTAGGGCCATGGAGAAATGTTCAGGCCATGTATTTTTGGGTAAACAGTATCCAAATTGTTTGTTCAGGGTCACACCTGAATTCACGCATTAACAGGTGAGTCCAACACATCAGGGGAGACAACTCTTGTTCTTTATAATGTGGTCTTTCTCAAAGTCAGGCATATGTTTGCCAAGCTGTCTTTTCTTGTAGCCTTCTCTTCTTTCTTTTGCCTTATCCGCATCGGTTTTAGCTTTCTTAGCTTTTATATAGTTTTTAAGTTTAATTGCTTTATTGTGGATTTTTCTTCTTTTAACCTCTGGCCTCTGTTTATATGATCTTTCATAATCGCATTGCTTTTGTATCTGTTGTAGGTTTTTGCAGGCAGATGAGCCAGTTTCTAGGGGTTCAAGTTTCTTATGCTGTGATGTTCCTTCACCGAGATTCAGTCTTAAGACTGTGGATCCAGCTCTCGCTGCCGCATTGGTAGGAAAGTTCACATTTTTTGACACTGAGGCACAGAATGCCCTGTTTGTTCCTTCTGACTTACATGTGTTTGAAATTTGGTTTCAAGGGCTGGCTGCTGCATGCAATTTCATATTCAATATTTTTCGCACCAGTATTCTGTCATTGTCATCCAAATTTAACCACTTGATGTTGTTTGCACTCAGACTTCTAGATTTCTTCCACCAACTAGTATTAACCCCTCCACCACAAACTATAGCATGCCTTCTACAACTTCCACAGTTTCCATCATAACAGTCAATTGTTGCATCCAACACCTTAATGTTGAAAGCGACGTTAAACCCTATTCACTCACTCACTCACTCACTCCAATACCTCTGTGCTATTTCAGTTATGTCCCCTACATAAGTTTGTTTCCAGCATAATCCTCTTTTCACCTCACTGACGGCAAATTGTGGAAGTGGGCAGGTAGGTGTAATGGTGGCGTGGTCCTGTTTTGCCTTATTTCACATATCTTGCAGTTTCCCAGCATGCAACAGTCTCAGACCTATCCTCCCCTGCTCTGCTGGAGCCTTTTGCATACTTTTCTGCTAAATCCGGCTTCTTCGACTCCTTCGGATGTAATAGTTTTGCCTTCCCAGACCTTCAGAATTATGTAGGTATGGCCATCATAACCAACTCTGGTGACTTTGCTGAATTCCTCTCTGTCATACCTGGGGTGCCATGCTGATTTTGGCTCATTCTGTTTAGTTGTTTCCACCTCTTCAGAGTTTTTATGATGCCTGAAGTTGAGGGTGTCTCCTGTGCATGGCAGACTTTTTGGGGAAGTAATTTATGACCCAATTTGAACCGGGTGACCAAGCTCCCTCGCTTTCCTTTCTTAACTCGCTTCCGTTTCTTCGAGTTTCGCATGCTGATCTGGTGATGTTTTAGAGATGTGATGAGATAGCCATGTAATTGGTAAAGTTTATATACTATCTGTCTCTATGACAAAAGTGTGTCAATTGATCTGACACCTTTCATCATAGGCTGATCACAGTAATGTATTGCACGTATCACCCTAATGGATACACATGATTATGTGTATTATGGTATGCAGGAGTGAAATCAGGGTCTTGCTATTTATTTTTTTTGCCACTGCCTGGCATTTATTTGTGTATTAGATGTCTCCCTTTCATACAGACCAGAATTTGACAGGTACACATTTTTAGTTTTTCCACTGAAATATCATATTTACCATAAAAATCCCCAAAATCTGAATTTTTTTGGCATCTTTTTTAAAAATTTATTGAAAAATCCAGAAACAGTTTAGGGATATTTCTATTTAGGTATAGGATTCACAGATGTATGCAGAATCCATTTTGAGACTGATCAGCTCCTCAGTGACAGGAGTTTTCTTGGTTTAGGCAATGCCATAAGGCACCTCACACTATAGTGAATACATGTGTATTGTGAAGAAAGATGGGGGTAGATGTAGTTAATGGTTCATATTCCGAGACATATTTGATGGAAGTAGCGCAGATAGGCTAACATGAAATGGTAAGTGGACAGGTCACATGCCTCCCAAATTTCATTTGGATTGGTTGAATGTGTCTAGTAGCGTAAACACAGAATACATATGTCACCGGTTCAGGTAAGTCATACTAGGAGGCTGGATGACAATCTCTCACTGATGTCAATTTCATAGTTTAGTGATAAAGATGGCGGAGTTGTATACCACGTGGAGAGCAAAATATTTCGAAAAAATTAATTATAATAGCCAATTAGGCTCGAATGGAGCATGTTTACTGTGGACTGGGGTGCAGAAGAAGCAGCCATCCCATTATGGAGTGATTAATATCCAGCCTTTTGGAAAGAAAACATGGAGAATAATTCACGTTCATCGTTTGAAATTTATTTTGCATCATAATATAAATTTAGAAGAATTCACCAGTGACATAAGCCACTTATGTCATCAGTCAAGTTGTCACAATATTTCACACCTGAGTGCAGAAGTCAGTTTTGTTAATAATCAGAGACAGAGGTGTAGGGCCATGGAGAAATGTTCAGGCCATGTATTTTTGGGTAAACAGTATCCAAATTGTTTGTTCAGGGTCACACCTGAATTCACGCATTAACAGGTGAGTCCAACACATCAGGGGAGACAACTCTTGTTCTTTATAATGTGGTCTTTCTCAAAGTCAGGCATGTGTTTGCCAAGCTGTCTTTTCTTGTAGCCTTCTCTTCTTTCTTTTGCCTTATCCGCATCGGTTTTAGCTTTCTTAGCTTTTATATAGTTTTTAAGTTTAATTGCTTTATTGTAGATTTTTCTTCTTTTAACCTCTGGCCTCTGTTTATATGATCTTTCATAATCGCATTGCTTTTGTTTTGTTGTAGGTTTTTGCAGGCAGATGAGCCAGTTTCTAGGGGTGCAGGGAGTGCTTCAAGTTTCTTATGCTGTGATGTTCCTTCACCGAGATTCAGTCTTAAGACTGTGGATCCAGCTCTCGCTGCCGCATTGGTAGGAAAGTTCATATTTTTTGACACTGAGGCACAGAATGCCCTGTTTGTTCCTTCTGACTTACATGTGTTTGAAATTTGGTTTCAAGGGCTGGCTGCTGCATGCAATTTCATATTCAATATTTTTCGCACCAGTATTCTGTCATTGTCATCCAAATTTAACCACTTTATGTTGTTTGCACTCAGACTTCTAGATTTCTTCCACCAACTAGTATTAACCCCTCCACCACAAACTATAGCATGCCTTCTACAACTTCCACAATTTCCATCATAACAGTCAATTGTTGCATCCAACACCTTAATGTTGAAAGCGACGTTAAACCCTATTCACTCACTCACTCACTCACTCACTCCAACACCTTAGGTAGTCTTTGTACTATTTCAGTTATGTCCCCTGCATAAGTTTGTTTCCAGCATAATCCTCTTTTCACCTCACTGACGGCAAATTGTGGAAGTGGGCAGGTAGGTGTAATGAATGGTGGCGTGGTCCTGTTTTGCCTTATTTCACATATCTTGCAGTTTCCCAGCATGCAACAGTCTCAGACCTATCCTCCCCTGCTCTGCTGGAGCCTTTTGCATACTTTTCTGCTAAATCCGGCTTCTTCGACTCCTTCGGATGTAATAGTTTTTCCTTCCCAGACCTTCCTTCCTCAGCCATCATAACCAACTCTGGTGACTTTGCTGAATTCCTCTCTGTCATACCTGGG
>JAVTVY010037059.1:0-17028 GCA_036873755.1 Hanleya hanleyi
GTATAAGATACGAATTTAGAGAGCTATGATGGAAATGCTCTGACAATTCGTATATTGGTAATTGGTGAGCTGTTTTGCTGTGACAACTCGTACACTGGAGATTGGTGAGCTGTATCGTCGTCAGATGAAAATGACGTCATTTAACACAAAACACTGGTCTGTAAGGCCCGATGTCGACCCCACATCAACTTCCCACAAATGCCAACATATATCAAATTACAACACATATAAGGGAAGTCTGTACAGGGGGCGAGCCTCGGGGACGAAACGTCCATCAGCAGAATCTCGCCATATACAGGTAAAAATTACAACACATATAAGGGAAGTCACACATGCGCGCCTATACGTAGCTCAACGGTGTACTACGTGATAAGCGCTAATCTGAGTGGTTAGTCCAAAAAGAGAGCAACAACAACAACAACAGCAACAAAGATTACAGGTCAATTATTTTATTAGCCATTCAATCACAGCACATCCACGCTGGGGAAACGCTATATGGGTCTGTTTACAATCCACTTATGCTATTGTCCGTGTATTCAGAAGTTAATTGTGTTGATTTCAGACTGCTCTTGTCCAGTCAGAAGCCGACCCTCATAATAAGTATAAGTCATGTTCAGGACCCGGATGTACACGCACTCGGGCCCCATACTATAATGCTATGGTGTGATCTCCTTTTCTGGTCTTGCCCCGGAGTCCAAGAATAACCCGCGCATGCGTGCGGCCGGATAACCCGTGCACTCGAGCGGCCGGGCCGGGGAAACCTAGTTCGCGCAAGCTTGTGGCCGGGCCGGGGAAAACCGGGATGTTGAAGAGGTCCCCGCTCCATGGACACGCCCGATCGAGTCACACCGGAAGTGACGTCACACATGACGTCATTACGAAAGTGATGTATAATGGGGTAGAGTGCACTCAGAGGGCAAAGGTCACTAAGGCTCTATCCGTGTTTTATATGCCAGAAAAATTTCACCGCTTAACTTCGAGACCCCTCCCATCGTGTTTTACGTGGTGAGACGTGAAAAACAAGACCAAACAACCCATACCGCAATGAACATGTGTAAATTGCTCAGTAAGGACCTATCTTCCTGAGCCAGTATGGGCCTATCCAGGCCTTCGTGAACTTTTTGAAAATTTCACCGATCAACTTCGAGACCCCTCCAATCGTGTTCTACAGCCTGAGACGAGAAAAACAAGACCAAACAACCCATACCGCAATGAACATGTGTGAATTGCCCAGTATGGACCTATCCCACTGAGCCAGTATGGGCTTATGTGCCTATCCAGACCTCCATCAACTTTTCGAAAAATTTCACCGATTATCTTCGAGACCCCTCCCATCGTGTTCTACAGCCCGAGACGAGAAAAACAAGACCAAACAACCCATACCGCAATGAACATGTGTGAATTTCCCAGTACGGACCTATCCCCCCAAGCCAGTATGGGCCTATGGGCCTATCCAGACCTCCGTGAAGTTTTCGAAAAATTTCACCGCTTAACTTCGACACCCCTCTCATCGTGTTCTATGTGGTGAGACGAGAAAAACAAGACCAAACACCCGATACCGTAATGAACATGTGTGAATTGCCCAGTATGGACCTAGTATGGGCCTATGGGCCTATCCAGACCGCTGTGAAATTTTCGAAAAAAAATTTTTCATGGTAATGGTGTTTTTCATGGTAAGACGTGAAAAACAAGAACAAACAGCCCATAGTAAAATCCATAAAAAAAAAAAAAAGATGACCAGCGCCATACCCCATACAGGCATTTTCCCGTATAGATGCAAATGTGCGAATTAGGCCCCTATTGTAGAGGTAAAGTCCGTGTTCTGCTTTTCATATTTTCGGGGACAAATCCTCATTTTACATGCACCCACCCATGACTTGATAGGCAGACCCCGATAACCCCGGGACCGATATTAACCCTTTTGGACATGATTGTATGGGGTTTTTACCCCTATTGTAGGGGTAAAGTCCGTGTTCCGCTTTTTATATTTTCGGGGACAAATCCTCAATTTACATGCACCCACCCATGTCTTGATATGCAGGCTCCGATAAGCCCCGGACCGATATTAGCCCTTTTGGACATGGTTGATAACGGTTTTCCCCTATTGTAGGGGTAAAGTCTGTGTTCCGCTTTTTATATTTTCGGGGACAAATCCTCAATTTACATGCAACCACCCATGACTTGATCGCCCTGGACGGGCGCTTCACTTTGACACCTCACTCGACCCAATCGGTCCACTAGGGACCCCTCTCGCCCCTGAAGATTATCGAACATTCCAGATGATTCTCACGAAAACCCGCTTATTTGGGACTACTTTCTGACCACGGTGGCTTCTCCCCACGACCGTATCACCGCCAGACAGCATCACCGCAGAGGAATACATCCCCCCTAAGGTCACGTGAGCGAAAGTCTTGCGCAGAACACCTGCGCACACAGTCCACTTCCGGTTTTTTTTTTGCGCATGCGCAGTGACGAGCCAAAGGGTGAATATGCCCTCTATATACTACTAAGTCATCCTTAACTGTACACCCTCGCCATCTCTACAGGTATCGAAATTTATGCCTGAAATGATGATATACAGAACAAAGCTGCTGTCCCGACCCCTGTCAGGGCTTAAACAAATTCAAACACAACATGAGACACGCATCTCGTGTTACAACACAAATATATCTAGGCCTACATACCGTACTATACCGTATCCAAAGTACCGTATGATGTTCTTCTAATTATTCAGATGGCAAAACTAAACTACAGAAATCTGTGGAGAGAAATTATACCAATATTCTACAAATTTTACTGGCTGAATTTTCAGTTCTTGGGATAAATAACATACCCATGTCACACTACTTAGCCTCAGTTGATATACAGATTTTTTTTTCCTGTTTCTATTGTCTAAAAATGCTGTTGGAAAGAGGAAATAGGGTAGGTATAGATATATGTGTTTTCATGTTAGCATCCATAGCCTTGCATGCATTCTCTATTATAACGACTGTTACTTTTCTTAGAATTTAGATTCTCTTCATTACGATCCCTGTGTATGTTTCCTGTCAATATGTCATTATTGATAATGGACCACCATGTCATTATCCTTGTATAAACGTTTCTGATTTTGTTGGGAGTTATCTCCGCTTGACCAATGTACATCGTACAAAGGTTGCAATAAAATCGTATCGTATCGTATGCCGCAACCCACACCTACACCATGGCCGCCATGCGTCGAGTAGCGTTGAAGAGAAACATGATTTGTCCGGCCTTTTTTACGTGTATCAACTCCTATTTGACCTGCAGAACCACGCAGACATGTTTTGTCAGATGCAAATCTAGTCTAGCTAGCGGATTGCCACATAGGCTGGGAGTTTTGCGAGGTAAAAATGAAGAGTACATTTGTTCCCCGTTTTTCCTGGATAACATAACAACAACAACAACGTTATGATAAAACAACAACAACTGGTCAGCAATTGGCAGACCCGTCATTTCGACAACTTCAACAGGTTAGAGCAAGATGCCCATTTTAGCTATAATTGCTCATTTTCGCTATTATAGGCCATTTTAGCAATAGAGCGATAGCTAAATTGGGCAGTAGCCTTATATGTGAAAGTGCAACATGTCCTGGCTATATCGCAGGCCATGACATTTGAGATCATTGCGTAACCCAAAAAAGGGTTACAGGTACTGCAGTTGCATAACCTGTGGGTTAGGTTACGTCAAACTTGACTGCGTAACCCAAAGGTTACGTGAAAAGGTTACGCAGATTTAACAAAATGCTGTATGTCGTCAATGTAAGCAACCCCCAGAACCTGGGTTAAATGGACTCTGTCAGTGTCACCACTTTATGGACTCTGCTTTATTTCATTCAAGTCCTTACAAGAAATAAAAAAAAGTTTTATAATTATAATAAAACGCTGTATTCTTTATTATTTAATCATTTTGGTCAAGGCATTTAGCAATATTTCAACCACAATCTGAATATAGTTTGTGTGATGTGGGTGAATACCTGCAGAGGTCAGTCTTTGGAGGTTGACAAATTACGAAAGTATAAAAATGAAAACTGGACTCCGCATAATCTCCTGTCATGTACGTCGTCGTCAATGAACTACAGTTTTCTTTGGGAATTTTAACTTTAGAACATAGCCAGTAGTTTTATTTCAAAGTGTATCTCACTACTATCAGCGAAGAAAACCACATGGTAAATTTGTGCTCGTATTCCCGTCGTCCCGCCAACTGAAACAGAAAGCACATGGAGTTTGACATGTCTATGTAGTCTCTTGCTCAAGTTCATGTTGAGACGGTAGAGTTGCACTTCACAGGTTGTACAAGTTTCCCGTCAATCAGCGACCAATGGGAGCGCTTGATTTGGTGTTGGCCAATGTTCTGTTGTAAGGCACGTGTCGCAGACTGTGTGTGCCCTATGACTGTAGTCGAGATCCTGTCGTTATATCGTGATCTGCGCATGTCTCACACCTGAGTTCAGTTCCGCTTCCTGTATCAAGCGTGTTGTTAGATATCTTCGCCAAGCGAAGAAAGCGAGGATTTTTTTTGACAACATTGATTTTCTGGACGAGTTACAAATCGCACGCCTAGCAGCCTTCAGTGGCAGCGATCACTCACCCTTCTTTACAAGGATCAAGACAATACCAATGACAGAAAATCGAGCGCAACTCACGAGTCGCGTAACCGATTTTCCATTCGCGGTAATTTGATTCTGCGTAACCGATACGCGAACGAAACGATCGTTCGCGTCAAATGTCATGGCCTGTATCGTGTTTTACCCCCCTGAATTTCCTCATCGATTACTTTCTCCTGGCAATAAAACAATAGTAGTCTCCCCTTGTAATTTCTCCCTTGTAAAACTATGCACGTTCGCCGTATAATCGTCACCGTATAATCGTCGCTCTATATATACTCGTGTTATACCCCCCTGGTATAGGGATTTCACATGTTAAAAAACCCAAAAGGGGGGTATAACACGAGTATATATACTCGTGTTATACCCCCCTTTTAGGTAATTTAACATGTGAAATGCCTATACCAGGGGGGTATAACACGAGTATATATAGAGTGACGATGGTTGAAAACACCTGGTTCCGGCTAACGAACGCTCTATATATACTCGTGTTATACCCCCCCCCCCTGGTATCTATAGGCATTTCACATGTTAAATTACCTAAAAGGGGGGTATAACACGAGTATATATACTCGTTATATACCCCCCTTTTGGGTTTTTTAACATGTAAAATGCCTATACCAGGGAGGTATAACACGAGTATATATAGAGCGACGATTACACGGTGACGATTATACGGCGAACGTGCATAGTTTTACAAGGGGTATTTATTTTCCTCCATAAGAACACCATGCCTCATTTATTTCATACAGCCTCCATAAAAAATTCCATCTGTTCTAAAAATGCTATTCATTTTTTTAATATCTACCATTTTGAAATAAACCCCTATTAAATAACCCCATTATTCTCTAATTTCCTTATTTCCCTCCACTCGTTCTATACCTTCCTTTTGGATTATTTCACATGTAAAATGCCTATACAAAGGGGGGGGGGGGTATATTAACGATAACCCGCCGAATTCAATTCCTATTTTAATGCCACGGTAATATTCACCCCCTGAATGAACTCGGCTACAACCATTTCACAGTCATTCATAAGGAGGGCTTTAAACGGATTTATGTCAACACCAAAACAGAAGAAGTCATAACCGTGCACACAAATCAAATCGAAGGAGCATGGACCCACGCGAAGAAACACTTAAAAAAAATCAATGGAACGAACGTAAGAAATTTCGAGGGTCATCTTTGTGAGATAATGTGGAGAAATCGTCACAAACACAACTTGTACGAGGCATTCTTCAATCTCGTGAAAAGTGTTTACCCACTGACGACACCGCCAACATACACGTATACTACTCCCGTATTCGACACATGGACGGCACAGAACGAACTAGACGTCACGAAAATAGTGCGAGAGGACGACACCGAAGGAGAAGACGAAATTGAGGATACTCCACAGGAGCCCGTGCAGGAAAATGTTAATGTACCCACCCCCGATCCAGTACACCGTGGTGCGCTGTTCATTCCAGATATTTCGCCAACAAACATGACGTCATGCCCTGCATCATTTCAGGTGGTTGCCGAATTACCCACAAGCATTACCTTACGACAGAAGAAACGTGTGCAAAGGACACTACAGACCGTGAGGACTCCGAGTGTTGCCCAGCCCAATCCACATGTACAGCGGCGTACAGATATACCCCAGGCAAATCCCCTTGTGCAGCGGCGTTCAGGCTTCATAGCTGATATATCGGATGATATCACGTCGTCTCCCTGTGCTTCGGATGTGGTTGACCAAGGCTTACCGGTAAACGTGACCGTGCGAGGGAATAAATCTGTACGGAAAGGAACCAAACGCTCAAAAGGTGGACATGTGCACACAAATTATTTCAAGAACATTGTTTTGTCATCCGATGACGACTTCGCCTGAATATGACGTTACCATCTTTACATACCAGTATATCCTATGGAACAATATCTTGTATATACATTTACTGAACATGGCATGTACATAAAGAAGAACGAAAAAAAAAAATTCTTCTCATTGAGAACTCAAAAAAATATATCTACCTTCAAGCGTTCTTCGCATTCCAACGGCCCTTTTCAGGGCCAACCATCTCTTTCCAAAGAGAACTTCTATCAATGCACGATCAATGTAAACATCAGACGACACCCCGCCCATAAATACACACTGTTCCATCTTTTCACAGAATGCTATTGAATTCATTCATATCTACACCATTTTAAAATAACCCCCTCTCAAATAACCCCATAATTAAATATTTTCCTCCCGAAGAAAAACAAGCCTCATTTATTTCATACAGGCACCAGAAAAAATTCAATCTTTTCTAAAAATGCTTTTAATTTTGTTAATATCTATACCTGTTTGAAATAACCCCCTATTAAATAACCCCCTTATTCTCTAAATTCCATCTTATCAAAAGTTGCTATTGATTTTGTTAATATCTATACCATTTTGAAATAACCCCCTATTAAATAACCCCCTTATTCTCAAATTTCCTTGTTTCCCCCAAAAAAACCAAGCCCCATTTTTTTTATAGAGGCCCCATCAAAAAAATCCCTCTTTTCACAGAATGTTATTAAATTCGATAATAATATCTATACCATTTTGAAATAACCCCCTAGTAAATAACCCCCTTATTCTCTAATTTCCAAATTTTCCCCCCAAAAAACCAAGCCCCATGTTTTTTATAGAGGCCCCATCAAAAAAATCCCTCTTTTCACAGAATGTTATTAAATTTGATAATTTTTTAACCATCAACGCTATATATATAGTCGTGTTATACCCCCCTTTTGGGTTATTTAACATGTAAAAATCCTATACCAGGGGGGTATAACACGAGTATATATAGAGCGACGATTATACGGCGAACGTGCATAGTTGTACAAGGGAGAAATGACAAGGGGAGACTACGGGTGACGTCACTTGTTTTATTGCCAGGAGAAAGTAATCGATGAGGAAATTCAGGGGGGTAAAACACGATATAGCCGATGCCAAGATCATGGAACATTAATAGTTTCTGTTTGCTGTTGTATTTTTTAAAAAAAATTTATGATAAAATTACACTTCATTTCCTTTTAGAGGACAAGAAACCAAACTGGTTTCTTGTCCGACAACCATATACGCTATATATATAGTCGTGGTTTCTTGTCCTGGTTTCTGGTTTCTTGTCCTCTAAAAGGAAATGAAGTGTAATTTTATCATAAATTTTTTTTAAAAAATACAACAGCAAACAGAAACTATTAATGTTAGTGATCTTGGCATCTACTACTATCAAACAGGATCCAGGGCATTTCCCCCAGTGGACATTTCCCCCAGCGGACATTTCCCCCATGGACATTTCCCCCAGTGGGCATTTCCCCCAGTGGACATTTCCCCCAGTGGACATTTCCCCCACCCTATATTTTTAGGTTATTTTGAGGCTAATATAACATAATTTACCCCTATAACGTACCCCTATCAAACAGTAGACATGGCATTAGGTCTACCTCGAAAATGTAAATCGCCGACTCGATCAACAACAATAAGCAATTGTTTTGTGCCACAAAAATGTGAAAACATACCTTGGTTCGGCTCACAAAATTGCGTTGAACAGGTTAGGTGGAATACCTCTCAATCGGCGTACAGTACCTCAAATGGCATATAATACCTCAATAGGGGTATTCAGTGATACCTCAATTGGGGTTGAGCAGGTCCGGGAAATCCCACGAACTCGCGTATATACGTCAGTTCGCATATATAGGCCAACTGACCATTGAGTGATAGGCCAGTTAGCCTATATATATGGTTGTCGAACGAACATTCCTCGCTCATTGGAAAACGATCTCAAAGTGCAAGATGATATGTATGTGAGAGACACTTGGAGTTGTACTCTAACTAACCTGCACATTGGTGACAAATACTTTTACGGCATGTCTCTGACACGAATTGACTAAAATAGACCCCCAACTTACCATTTCCCTCATTCTCGTACTTACGTTCATCTATCTGCATCAGATTTTCACAAAAATCAACGGAGCGTTTACATCAGCTGTCTATATCGTGGGCGCAGCCATTTGCAAAGACAGGGCCGCGTGCAACGCGAGAAAAGCGTGCAGTGGTCTTGCTGCAGTCAAATTCCTGCTAAGTCCGTTATCCGCATTCGGGAACTCCTCATATTTTGCACGTCGTACAGCTTTTGTTTTTCAAAGTGCAAAATATGAGGAGTTCCCGAATGCGGATAACGGACTTAGCAGGAATTTCACTGCAGCAAGACCACTGCACGCTTTTCTCGCGATGCACGCGGCCCTGTCTTTGCAAATGGCTGCGCCCACGATATAGACAGCTGATGTAAACGCTCCGTTGATTTTCGTGAAAATCTGATGCAGATATATAGATGAACGTAAGTACGAGAATGAAGGAAATGGTAAGTTGGGGGTCTATTTTAGTGAATTCGTGTCCGAGATATGCCGTAAAACTATTTGTCACCAATGTGCAGGTTAGTTAGAGTACAACTCCAAGTGTCTCTCACATACATATCATCTTGCACTTTGAGATCGTTTTCCAATGAGCGAGGAATGTTCGTTCGACAACCATATATATAGGCTAACTGGCCTATCACTCAATGGTCAGTTGGCCTATATATGCGAACTGACGTATATACGCGAGTTCGTGGGATTTCCCGGACCTGTTGAGGGTACTAAATAAAAAGGAATCGTCCCACACGTGGTTCACAACTTCCAACCTTTCAACAGGTTGGGGAAAATACCTTGATCGAGATATTCTACCTTGATCGGGGTATTATACCTCGATTGAGGTATAGGCCTATACCTCGATTGGGGTATAGGGCTATGTCAACTTCGGTTTTTATATGTTTATGGAAAATGTGAACATCCACAGCATCTATGGCTTCATTGTTCCATGATTTTCACATCAATTTATTCCTTCGTTTTATGCGACTGATCATTCAAATTAGCCACTTCAAAATTTCAAAAATGAAACATGGCTTCAAATGACATATTCGGTGATATTTATTCTGTAAATGAAAATAGCATGTGGTGGCATATTTCCATGTCAAGGTCATGCGCAAATTGCAGGATTTGAGAGGCAATGCCTTGTTAATAAACCAAGTTTAACTGACAGACACATAATCTAAACTGCTAGCATGTGCACATAAAAACAGACCTCTGCTCTGGGTATTATGACTCTGCTATGTGTGCGCATGCTAGGAGATTGTGCATTGCATCAGACAATTTAATCTAATTTATTCATCAGTCGGTGCATCTACACTCATGCAACTTGGATATGACTTTGAGATGGAAGTATGCCATTACATGCCATTTTCATTTACATAATAAATTTCACCGAATATGTCATTTGAAGCCATGTTTCATTTTTGAAAAATTAAAGTGGCTAGTTTGAATGATTAGTTGCATAAAACAAAGCAGTAAGTTGCTGTGAAAATCATGGAACAATGAAGCCATAAATGTTGTTGAAAGATCCCTGCAGTCCGGGGTATGTGTGGATGTCCATATTTTCCATAAATATACAAAAACTGAAGTTGAAATGGCCCTATACCCCAATCGAGGTATAGGCCTATACCTCGATCGAGATATAATACCCTGATAAAGGTATAATACCTCGATCAAGGTATTTTCCCCAACCTGTTCAAACAGGGAGGGTCTCGTCATACATGGTATGCATTCGTCCTTCGCCCCAACTCCTTTTCAAGCCGAAAGAATAACACAATTGCGCCGACTAATCGTTTAAACAAACTACCTATACTTTCGCCATAGTTGTTATTAAAGCAAAACATTAATATTTCAACATTTTCTCACCTCAAAAATTTCTTTGCATGAGCAGCGCCATTTTCTCTCTTCTTCCTGTGATGAACTGCAAGATACAGCGCTGTCTTGTGGCAGCAAGTTACTTAACTTAACCCTTCATCTTCTCTCATACTGCTCATGTTAGCGCAGTCTTTGAAGCTTGCGAAAGATGAAGTTACTTTGCTTCTGCATTATGTATATTTCTTTTCTGTAAAACAGAAACTATTAATGTTCCTTGAAAAAACTTACCTTCACATACTTTATTGCTATCGTGTTCTTGCGCGATTGCCCTATTGTAATAACATTATTACAGAACCAAAAATAGTCCCTGTGCTCCCCAATGCCCATGCGCGAGCACCCAGAATCCAATCTGTCCGACTTCCTTCTTAGTGTAGTGGAGAGTCGTGATTCTTTGTGCTCCGAAAAAAATCTTGGATAACCATGAAATACCTGCGTATTTTACCTTGAATATACCTCGGAGATTCCCTTGGATTATTACCTTGGATATTACATGGGATATTACCAAACCTGTGATTCTGGGAGAGATTACTGGCCTGGACTTCTACCTGTCGGAAAGTATTCGATTTGAGAATCTAATAAAAATGGCTTCTGTCTTTTGCGTCATCTGTGGTTAGTCGAAGCTGACCCACAGACCCGCATTTTGCTTGTCCGTTCGGCGTTGTGTTGGGAGAAAATGGTTTGACCAGTTCGTAATAGGGCAGAATGTGAGCTTTGCCCCGACAACGTATTTCTAACATATCTTGTCGGTTCATGTGCTAGTGTATTTCTGTCATCTCCCGATTGGTGTGGGGCTGAGAAATTGTATTGTTCTCCGTCTCGTCTTTAGTGTAAAGCGGAGAACCTTCTTTTCTTTGTTATGTCTTTTAAACATAATTTGATGGTTATCTGACGTCCCATTTCACTTATATTATTTCACTTATAAATATTCCGCCTCTACCCTCCCCGCCCCCAGTCAAGGATTCGTCACTTCCGAAGAATTTAAGAACAAATCAGCACATGTCATTATCATCTACGGGAGCTTCTTGAAATTAGGGCATACTGGGAACTGGCATTCCAAACAGAGCGGCCGCGAGCGGCATGGTGCGCGGCTAATCGTCACCAGTAAGCTGTTATAGGGAGCAGCAATATGGTGACATAAACTGTTGAGAGATTGCCGGCCTAACTGGGTATTTAGGCCGGAGACGCAGATGAGCAACAGTCAGTACCTGTATAGGATAGGATTAATTACGATACCGTATGCCTAACAGGACCGAAATGGAAGCGAAGATCTGCATAACCATAAGACCTGATGGCTGATAACATTCACCCTTGCCGGATGTGGGCGAGCAACCGAGACAACAGGATACGATGAGCCCTGTAGCGCCCCCCCCCCCAAATTTTCTTCCGTAACGGACAGGTACTGCAGGATACAAGGCTGAGTAGGCATGTTATTCTTATTGTAGAATAAACAGCCCGATGGAGTAGGCATTTATTGTTTATCGTAGAATAAATAGCTATGCAATACATCCTATCATGTCTGTATAATCGGAAGCTGATGCCACGCAAGTTGAAACATGCGCTGCAGATAACTGGGCAGCAGATGCGGGCGTGCAACCTTAACTTCACGTCTCGGAATCGGTGCATGGTATGACATAGAATACCTCATGGGCCGATGAGAACGGAAGAAACACCCGCCGTACCAGAAGTCGAATGTGACATAACAGGAGAAGTCACACGACGAGGTACATAATATGGTCGAGCTACAGAAGCCACAGAAGGATATGATGTAGGCCTATACACTGCAGGACGGACAGGAAGTGTTGAGTACGCCGCAGCAGTGTAAGAGTCAGCCGGCCTGTTATACATCGAAGGCATACAAGGAGCATGCGATGTAACAGGAACATCACAAGTAGTAGCAAGCCTGTAGTAGGAAGCAGCTGCAACCGTAGACGGAGCTTGCGCAGAAACAGAAGCGGAAGCTCCGTAACATAACGATGATACTGGAAGGTATGATGTTGATGGTTGCATGTAACTATACGATGAATTCAATAAAGAACAGCGAGTTTCTGCAAAACCGGAAACTGGAGTAATAGCAACTGACGAGAGTGGTGTTATTACAGATGCAGCAGTCATTTTGAAGGTTGTTTAGGGAGCTTCTTGAAATTAGAACCTGAGTTCCCTGATCGGAATGGCATATGCCAGTTATCCAAATGGGATACACCGTGCCCAGTTTAGTGTTCTGATCTGGATAGATTAGAGTTCCAATTGGAATGGCATGCCCCTCATGCCATTGCATGGTATGGCATAAGCCAGCCTTTGTCTGCCTAGTTCCAGACTGTATGCCATGGAGTTCCTAGGAGTTCCAACACGGCGATTACGCAGCTATTGAGAGTAACCCGTCTTCACTTTGTGCTCGTCATGCCCTGGGGCACTTGCCGTTTCCGTTTGTTCACTCTTAACTTACTATCGTAAGTTGTGAAGACATCTGATCATCGTCTACGGTGTTTTACGTATTGGTTTCGACCATGCAAATGCCTACTTTGGTCACAATGGAACTGTTGTTTTATGGATTTGGATATTTGGCCACTTCATTTATTGCTTCCACGGTTATCCGGTTTGGCGAATTTTCACCGCTGTGTCTCGTCTGTTTGGTTTTTTGTACGTTTCGTATAAAAACTTTATAACACTAGTTCCGTATTCTCTACTTTATTACTACCGTTCCGAGACGGCAGGTGATTTATTCCTATATCTAGCTGCCTGAAGTTCTGCCTATCTTACATAGAGCATTCCTTCTTGTCTACAACTTCTATCAACCAGCAACGTTTGGTATCTAGTTGTACCTCACTATCACTATCAGCTAGGCAGTATGACGTCAATTCCGGTTTCCACTCCGGATTGGAACTCATTCTGCAGTGTCGCAACCTCACCCGGGCCCTCCAGTCAGCTTTACAATTATCATTGGGTTTTAATGAGGGTTTGCGCATGCGCATTCCTTTACCGTCCATCAGTATCCGGTTCCTCGTTCATCCATATGATTTATGTAGACCGTGACAATTGGGTGTTGCTGTTACGTCATCTCCGGATATGACTTTATTGTCAGAATTTGGATCAAATTCGTTTGAACCAAATGTTTTGGGTTTGTTTCGTTCAACTATTTGTACGTTATATCTGAACCCAAAAAAATTCTGACAATGCTCGCCGAGTTTTTCATCTTAATGAAACGAGGAGAGATCGTGATCTTCCTGGTCGATCCTCTTGGTATTCCACTTCGACTGTGTCTTTAGAGTTAGTGGCCATTTATTTTTATGGAAATAAATGGCCAGAGAGATTGACAAATAAGTATTTTATTAATGCGGGCTCAAAATGGTAGGTCACATTGACATTTTGAAGCAGAACTCCTGACGATGTCATCCAGGTACAACGGCTAAACCCTACCTTGTCATATCACAAAATTAAGTGTCAGTAGGGTTTAGCTTGTTGAACTATCCTGCTGTATATTAGACCATTCGAATACTCCCGGAGTTTCTTAGGTTTCTTCAGTCCTGAACAGTGAGTGACCTATTTGACTATTCCTTGTCACACTCCGCATCATGTATGGGTGCCCAAAAATAAAAGTTTAGGTCAGGCCCTTCAAATAATCCTCATACCGACATAGAAATGTAAGATTACACTGACTTGCCGACAGTAAATGAAATTGTTCAGCATTTGAAGTATAATGAAGTGCACTTCGAAAATGTGTGTGTGAATATCTTAATGTATTATGGGGAGATAGTCATTACATTGGGTTGATGACAGTCATGTAAATCACATTCTTCCAATGTAAGTGTTAGTAGCCTAAACTGTCGGTAACGTTGAAATTACGACTACACAGCCAAATTGTCACATGTTGGTACTGTGTGGTAACTGAATGGTAACCGCAAGAAAAGGCCTCAGTACAGTACCAGTCAGTACTGACCTGTATCCACACAGTACCACTCAGTAACTGATTGGATACTGTAAGGTACTGCATGGAATGGGACTGAACAGTACTGCATGGTAACTGAACGGTGACCAACCTGTTACTGCGCAGTTCTGCTCAGTTACCTCTTGGAACCAGGCTGTTGCTAACTGACATGTACTGCTCAGTTCTGACCTGTGATTACCACACATGAACTGTTCAGTTACAGCTCAGTACCTACATGTATGGTGGGCCTTTCCGTGCAGTACCGTTCAGTAGTGTACAGCTCAGTACTTTACATGTCTGTGAAAAATTGCCTGTGTTGCATGCACATTCAGTCTTCATCAAGTTTTATCGACACAGGAACCGGGTTTCTGCATACGAGAGAGACGAAGAATGTATTCCGTATATTTTATAGACGAATGAATGAATAAGATTCTCAACTATTTGACAAGAGCACAGAGTACAGCATTTTCTTAGCTGTGATATCCTAAGCCCACTTCGATCCATTTAGAAATGAATGATGCTGATTGCCTTGAGCTATGTGCCACTGTTTTACCACAGTGCAATCAGAGGGTATGGATGTAAGTAGGAGGATGGTAAATCAGAGCCATTGCATTAAGGTTATTCAAGATTGGAAAAATGGCTTAAGACTCGTAAATGAATGCTGGTTTCCATGGACAAAGTCGATGTTGAAAAACCTTTATATCTTGTGTGATACTAAGACAATGCAAACATAAGGAATAAGTTTCAGAACCTGACAATAACATGTCGCAACACCCAGAATCACAAACACTGTATTTTTTTTCCAAATTGGACCATGCTCAATTTATATGTTTTTATGTCACTCTCATGACTTTATTTCATAAAAATTATTTGCTAAGCCATCGTCATATGGCCTTGATGAACTTATTATGTTGTTGTTGGTAGGTGCCAGCACTCTGACGGAGGAAGCTCTTGCCAGACACAACGAGGGGCAGGATGATCATGATGGGGAAAGTTTGATATCTGATGTCGTTACACAGACAGATAAACTCAGTATCACAGCAAAGACATTCAACACATGGGCCAGTAACTGGACTGAATGCACAAATGCTTCATTTGGCAGGGTTCATCGCTACTGGCGCTCAAACTCTGCATTCCATAAAGAGGTAATTTGAGCAAAATTTAATATTTGTTTTTCCTTTGTCCTGATTGCTATTCTGGTTTATTTGCAATTTTCATTCTACTGTTTGATGCCCCTGTTTATTCTTTATTTCTGGATGGCCCTTTAGCAAGTTTAATAAAATATTCCCAGAATAATGACCATATTCCATTAAAAAAAAAAAATACACTTATCAAACTGGTAGAGTAATGTGACATAACTATTTTCTTTGATAGGAGGGAGAAGGGGTAATTGAAAGTGTCTGCTTATTTTCAAGCTTGCATTTCTCATGTTTTCCATTTGGCTGCTGTGGAGGTTTAGCACGTCCAGACAATTTCAATACTAAATATGGCTGTTCGTGAACAGAAACCTTTGTTCGATTTTTCTTTAAGTATCCTTTGATATTATAAATGTGAATAGATTTCATGGTATGGATATTATTGGACGATTAGAAGTTCAGTCTTGTCCATGAGACTTGGAAATTTGAATTACAGTACTCCCTCTAATAATTCAATCACAGGAAGTGGAATTTCCCCCAAGCTAGGAATGGCCAAACGTATCACAACATTTATTAGTTGACAAAATTATCCAAAATTGTGCAGATAATCCATTATTTGTTTGTTATTTCAATAAGTTTAGAGAGTGATAAAATGTGTAAGAACAGCTGATATAATTTTGTCCCCAGAATTAGCAGTGATTGAATTATGATGAGGGGATTGAATTATAAGAGGGTTACCATAATATTCATGTAAAATCTTTTCAGATTTTGGCAGTATTGGCAGCAGTGACGGAGGTGATTAAAACACAGGGAGGAACAGAGTCAGAGACAGAATATCTCGGAGCATTGGTCAGTATATATGTGTTGACTGGGGGAAAAATTGTAAGAACAAGTCCCGGAAGATATCTAAATAATGCTAGCATAGAAGTAAACTAATGAATCCATAACCGTTGAATCCACTCAAATAGTTCACATACAGACTAAAGATTATGTTGTTAAAAAAAATTTTAAATTACTGCATGCTTCCAATTTGCATGTCTTGTACAGTGTAGGGTACTGCATTTTCCTGCTATGATCGCCTTTGTTCCTATTTCCTTTTTACCAAGCTTTTCTCATCTGCTAGACAATGAAAGGCAGTGCTGGTCATGCTGTAAGATTGTTTAACCTGCATAAGTTGGTTGGTTGTTTGAAGTTTAATGTCTCACCTAACCTTATTGGTCACACAGCAACGATGACCCAAACAAACATACCCTAGCAAAACCCTAACCCTAACAAAAACCTAACCAAAACTACAAAAAATTTTGAATTTCGAATTTTGAAAATTAGGCTCTACAGACACTGATGATCACAATGGATCGTCAGAGAGCCTAATCTGTTTGGCACTTTAATCTACCTCCTGCGCCAGACAAACATGGTATGGTAAACCATGCTGCCCTAAGCTGGAGGGCTTAACCTGCATAATAGAGGCCAATCTATATCTATTGATAATGGCCCTGATACTGGTCCTGAAACCTTTCCGAATCCTAGTGGGAGAAGGCAAGTCCTGAATAATATGATAAT
>JAVTVY010037060.1:0-158220 GCA_036873755.1 Hanleya hanleyi
CAGACTTTAGCACTGCCTCAGAAACTGCTACGCCATCTGTCGTTATGACGTCGACGTTGTCAACAGAAAAGTCCACCACACCTAACTTCATCAGTTTGGACACGTTAATATCGGGAAGTTCAACTGATTCCAGCAGAGCTACAGGTTCGACTTCCAGCTACACACGCACAACGGAAGGCACAAGCACATCCAGTATCATTGGCTCAACTGTCGGATCTGAAGCTGTTTCCATACAAAGCGCTGAGACGTCATCGCCAGTTACGTTCGCAGTACCACGTGAAAGCACCAATATTGGCACTGATACCATAGCATCCAGAAGCGTGACACCTTCGTCACTCGCTTCAACTGGTATTACGAAAGAAACGGCAAGCTCTACCACCAGTGTATTGTCGGGAATTCCAAGCACCACCGGTATTACACACTTTAGCACTGCCTCGGAAACTGCTACGCCATCTGTCGTTATGACGTCGACGTTGTCAACAGACAAGTCCACCACACCTGACATCATCGGTTTGGAGACGTTAACATCGGGAAGTTCAACTGATTCCAGCAGAGCTACAGGTTCGACTTCCAGCTACACACGCACAACGGAAGGCACAAGCACATCCAGTATCGTTGGTTCACCTGTCTTATCTGAAGCTGTTTCCACACAAAGCGCTGAGACGTCATCGCCAGTTACGTTCGCAGTACCACGGGAAAGCACCAATATTGACACTGATACCATTGCATCCAGGAGCGTGACACCTTCGTCACTCGCTTCAACTGGTATTACCACAGAAACTGCAAGCTCTACCACCAGTGTATCGTCGGGAATTCCAAGCACCACCGGTATTACAGACTTTAGCACTGCCTCAGAAACTGCTACGCCATCTGTCGTTATGACGTCGACGTTGTCAACAGAAAAGTACACCACACCTGACTTCATCAGTTTGGACACGTTAACATCGGGAAGTTCAACTGATTCCAGCAGAGCTACAGGTTCGACATCCAGCTACACACGCACAACGGAAGGCACAAGCACGTCCAGTATCGTTGGCTCAACTGTCGTATCTGATGCTGTTTCCACACAAAGCGCTGAGAGGTCATCGCCAGTTACGTTCGCAGTACCACGTGAAAGCACCAATATTGGCACTGATACCATAGCATCGAGGAGCGTGACACCTTCGTCACTCGCTTCAACTGGTATTACGACAGAAACTGCAAGCTCTACTACCACCAGTGTATCGTCGAGAATTCCAAGCACCACCGGTATTACATACTTTAGCACTGCCTCAGAAACTGCTACGCCAGCTGTCGTTATGACGTCGACGTTGTCAACAGAAAAGTATACCACACCTGACTTCATCAGTTTGGACACGTTAACATCGGGAAGTTCAACTGATTCCAGCAGAGCTACAGGTTCGACATCCAGCTACACACGTACAACGGAAGGCACAAGCACATCCAGTATCGTTGGCTCAACTGTCGGATCTGAAGCTGTTTCCACACAAAGCGCTGAGACGTCATCGCCAGTTACGTTCTCAGTACCACGTGAAAGCACCAATATTGGCACTGATACCATAGCAACCAGGAGCGTGACACTTTCGTCACTCGCTTCAACTGGTATTACGACAGAAACTGCAAGCTCTACCACCAGTGTATCGTCGAGAATTCCAAGCACCACCGGTAGTACAGACAACAGCACTGCCTCAGAAACTGCTACGCCATCTGTCGTTATGACGCCGACGTTGTCAACAGACAAGTACACCACACCTGACTTCATCAGTTTGGAGACGTTAACATCGGGAAGTTCAACTGATTCCAGCAGAGCTACAGGTTCGACATCCAGCTACACACACACAACGGAAGGCACAAGCACATCCAGTAACGTTGGTTCAACTGTCGGATTTGAAGCTGTTTCCACACAAAGCCCTGAGACGTCATCGCCAGTTACGTTCGCAGTACCACGTGAAAGCACCAATATTGGCACTGATACCATAGCATCCACAAGCGTGACACCTTCGTCACTCGCTTCAACTGGTATTACGACAGAAACGGCAAGCTCTACCACCAGTGTATCGTCGAGAATTCCAAGCACCACCGGTATTACTGACTTTAGCACTGCCTCAGAAACTGCTACGCCATCTGTCGTTATGACGTCGACGTTGTCAACAGAAAAGTACACCACACCTGCATTCATCAGTTTGGACACGTTAACATCGGGAAGTTCAACTGATTCCAGCAGAGCTACAGGTTCGACATCCAGCTACACACGCACAACGGACGGCACAAGCACATTCAGTATCTTTGGTTCAACTGTCTTATCTGAAGCTGTTTCCACACAAAGCGCTGAGACGTCATCGCCAGTTACGTTCGCAGTACCACGGAAAAGCACCAATATTGGCACTGATACCATAGCATCCAGGAGCGTGACACCTGCGTCACTCGCTTCAACTGGTATTACGACAGTAACGGCGAGCTCTACCACCAGTGTATCGTCGAGAATTCCAAGCACCACCGGTATTACAGACTTTAGCACTGCCTCAGAAACTGCTACGCCATCTGTCGTTATGACGTCGACGTTGTCAACAGAAAAGTACACCACACCTGACTTCATCAGTTTGGACACGTTAACATCGGGAAGTTCAACTGATTCCAGCAGAGCTACAGGTTCGACATCCAGCTACACACGCACAACGGAAGGCACAAGCACATCCAGTATCGTTGGCTCAACTGTCTTATCTGAAGCTGTTTCCACACAAAGCTCTGAGAGGTCATCGCCAGTTACGTTCGCAGTACCACGTGAAAGCACCAATATTGGCACTGATACCATAGCATCCAAGAGCGTGACACCTTCGTCACTCGCTTCAACTGGTATTACGACAGAAACTGCAAGCTCTACCACCAGTGTATCGTCGAGAATTCCAAGCACCACCGGTATTACAGACTTTAGCACTGCCTCAGAAACTGCTACGCCATCTGTCGTTATGACGTCGACGTTGTCAACAGAAAAGTATACCACACCTGACTTCATCAGTTTGGACATGTTAACATCGGGAAGTTCAACTGATTCCAGCAGAGCTGCAGGTTCGACATCCAGCTACACACGTACAACGGAAGGCACAAGCACATCCAGTATCGTTGGCTCAACTGTCGGATCTGAAGCTGTTTCCACACAAAGCGCTGAGACGTCATCGCCAGTTACGTTCGCAGTACCACGGAAAAGCACCAATATTGGCACTGATACCATAGCATCCAGGAGCGTGACACCTGCGTCACTCGCTTCAACTGGTATTACGACAGTAACGGCGAGCTCTACCACCAGTGTATCGTCGAGAATTCCAAGCACCACCGGTATTACAGACTTTAGCACTGCCTCAGAAACTGCTACGCCATCTGTCGTTATGACGTCGACGTTGTCAACAAACAAGTCGACCACACCTGACCTCATCAGTTTGGAGACGTTAACATCGGGAAGTTCAACTGATTCCAGCAGAGCTACAGGTTCGACATCCAGCTACACACGCACAACGGAAGGCACAAGCACATCCAGTATCGTTGGCTCAACTGTCGGATCTGAAGCTGTTTCCACACAAAGCGCTGAGACGTCATCGCCAGTTACGTTCGCATTACCACGTGAAAGCACCAATATTGGCACTGTTACCATAGCATCCAGGAGCGTGACACCTTCGTCACTCGCTTCAACTGGTATTACCACAGAAACTGCAAGCTCTACCACCAGTGTATCGTCGAGAATTCCAAGCACCACCGGTAGTACAGACTTTAGCACTGCCTCAGAAACTGCTACGCCATCTGTCGTTATGACGTCGGCGTTGTCAACAGAAAAGTACACCACATCTGACTTCATCAGTTTGGACACGTTAACATCGGGAAGTTCAACTGATTCCAGCAGGGCCACAGGTTCGACATCTAGCTACACACGCACAACGGAAGGCACAAGCACATCCAGTATCGTTGGCTCAACTGTCGTATCTGAAGCTGTTTCCACACAAAGCGCTGAGAGGTCATCACCAGTTACGTTCGCAGTACCACGTGAAAGCACCAATATTGGCACTGATACCATAGCATCCACAAGCGTGACACCTTCGTCACTCGCTTCAACTGGTATTACGACAGAAACTGCAAGCTCTACCACCAGTGTATCGTCGAGAATTCCAAGCACCACCGGTATTACTGACTTTAGCACTGCCTCAGAAACTGCTACGCCATCTGTCGTTATGACGTCGACGTTGTCAACAGAAAAGTACACCACACCTGACTTCATCAGTTTGGACACGTTAACATCGGGAAGTTCAACTGATTCCAGCAGAGCTACAGGTTCGACATCCAGCTACACACGCACAACGGAAGGCACAAGCACATCCAGTATCGTTGGCTCAACTGTCGGATCTGAAGCTGTTTCCACACAAAGCGCTGAGACGTCATCGCCAGTTACGTTCGCAGTACCACGTGAAAGCACCAATATTGGCACTGATACCATAGCATCCAGGAGCGTGACACCTTCGTCACTCGCTTCAACTGGTATTACGACAGAAACGGCAAGCTCTACCACCAGTGTATCGTCGAGAATTCCAAGCACCACCGGTATTACAGACTTTAGCACTGCCTCAGAAACTGCTACGCCATCTGTCGTTATGACGCCGACGTTGTCAACAGACAAGTACACCACACCTGACTTCATCAGTTTGGAGACGTTAACATCGGGAAGTTCAACTGATTCCAGCAGAGCTACAGGTTCGACATCCAGCTACACACACACAACGGAAGGCACAAGCACATCCAGTATCGTTGGTTCAACTGTCGGATCTGAAGCTGTTTCCACACAAAGCGCTGAGACGTCATCGCCAGTTACGTTCGCAGTACCACGTGAAAGCACCAATATTGGCACTGATACCATAGCATCCACAAGCGTGACACCTTCGTCACTCGCTTCAACTGGTATTACGACAGAAACGGCAAGCTCTACCACCAGTGTATCGTCGAGAATTCCAAGCACCACCCGTATTACAGACTTTAGCACTGCCTCAGAAACCGCTACGCCATCTGTCGTTATGACGTCGACGTTGTCAACAAACAAGTCCACCACACCTGACCTCATCAGTTTGGAGACGTTAACATCGGGAAGTTCAACTGATTCCAGCAGAGCTACAGGTTCGGCATCCAGCTACACACGCACAACGGAAGGCACAAGCACATCCAGTATCGTTGGTTCAACTGTCGGATCTGAAGCTGTTTCCACACAAAGCGCTGAGACGTCATCGCCAGTTACGTTCGCATTACCACGTGAAAGCACCAATATTGGCACTGTTACCATAGCATCCAGGAGCGTGACACCTTCGTCACTCGCTTCAACTGGTATGACGACAGAAACGGCAAGCTCTACCACCAGTGTATCGTCGAGAATTCCAAGCACCACCGGTATTACTGACTTTAGCACTGCCTCAGAAACTGCTACGCCATCTGTCGTTATGACGTCGACGTTGTCAACAGAAAAGTACACCACACCTGACTTCATCAGTTTGGACACGTTATCATCGGAAAGTTCAACTGAATCCAGCAGAGCTACAGGTTCGACATCCAGCTACACACGGACAACGGAAGGCACAAGCACATCCAGTACCGTTGGTTCAACTGCTAGATCTGATTCTGTTTCAACACAAGGCGCTGACGTACAAGGCGCTGACACGTCGGCGCCAGTTACGTTCGCAGTACCACGGGAAAGCACCATTATTGGCACTGATACCATAGCATCCAGAAGAGTGACACCTTCGTCACTCGCTTCAACTGGTATTACGACAGAAACGGCAAGCTCTACCACCAGTGTATCGTCGAGAATTCCAAGCACCACCGGTATTACTGACTTTAGCACTGCCTCAGAAACTGCTACGCCATCTATCGTTATGACGTCGACGTTGTCAACAGAAAAGTACACCACACCTGACTTCATCAGTTTGGGCACGTTAACATCGGGAAGTTCAACTGATTTCAGCAAAGCTACAGGTTCGACATCCAGCTACACACGCACAACGGAAGGCACAAGCACATCCAGTATCGTTGGTTCAACTGTACGATCTGAAGCTGTTTCCACACAAAGCGCTGAGACGTCATCGCCAGTTACGTTCGCAGCACCACGGGAAAGCACCAGTATTGGCACTGATACCATAGCATCCAGGAGCGTGGCACCTTCGTCACTCGCTTCAACTGGTATTACGACAGAAAATGCAAGCTCTACCACCAGTGTATCTTCGAGAATTCCAAGCACCACCGGTATTACAGACTTTAGCACTGCTTCAGAAACTGCTACGCCATCTGTCGTTATGACGTCGACGTTGTCAACCGACAAATCCACCACACATGACTTCATCAGTTTGGAGACGTTAACATCGGGAAGTTCAACTGATTCCAGCAGCGCCACAGGTTCGACACCCAGCTACATTCACACAACGGAAGGCATAAGCACCTCCAGTACCGTTGGTTCAACTGCTAGATCTGAGTCTGTTTTCACACAAAGCACTGAGATGTCATCGCCGGTTACGTTCGCAGTACCACGGGAAAGCACCATTATTGGCACTGATACCATAGCATCCAGAAGAGTGACACCTTCGTCACTCGCTTCAACTGGTATTACGACAGAAACGGCAAGCTCTACCACCAGTGTATCGTCCAGAATTCCAAGCACTACCGGTATTACAGACTTTAGCACTGCTTCAGAAACTGCTACGCCATCTGTCGTTATGACGTCGACGTTGTCAACAGAAAAGTACACCACACCTGACCTCATCAGTTTGGACACGTTAACATCGGGAAGTTCAACTGATTTCAGCAGAGCTACAGGTTCGACATCCAGCTACACACGCACAACGGAAGGCACAAGCACATCCAGTATCGTTGGCTCAACTGTCGGATCTGAAGCTGTTTCCAAACAAAGCGCTCAGACGTCATCGCCAGTTACGTTCGCAGTACCACGTGAAAGCACCAATATTGGCACTGATACCATAGCATCCAGAAGCGTGACACCTTCGTCACTCGCTTCACCTGGTATTACGACAGAAACGGCAAGCTCTACCACCAGTGTATCGTCGGGAATTCCAAGCACCACCGGTATTACACACTTTAGCACTGCCTCAGAAACTGCTACGCCATCTGTCGTTATGACGCCGACGTTGTCAACAGACAAGTACACCACACCTGACTTCATCAGTTTGAAGACGTTAACATCGGGAAGTTCCACTGATTCCAGCAGAGATACAGGTTCAACATCCAGCTACACACGCACAACGGAAGGCACAAGCACATCCAGTATCGTTGGTTCAGCTGTCAGATCTGAAGCTATTTCCACACAAAGCGCTGAGAGGTCATCGCCAGTTACGTTCGCAGTACCACGTGAAAGCACAAATATTGGCACTGATACCATAGCATCCAGGAGCGTGACACCTTCGTCACTCGCTTCAACTGGTATTACGACAGAAACTGCAAGCTCTACCACCAGTGTATCGTCGAGAATTCCAAGCACCACCGGTATTACAGACTTTAGCACTGCCTCAGAAACTGCTACGCCATCTGTCGTTATGACGTCGACGTTGTCAACAGAAAAGTACACCACACCTGACTTCATCAGTTTGGACACGTTAACATCGGGAAGTTCAACTGATTCCAGCAGAGCTGCAGGTTCGACATCCAGCTACACACGCACAACGGAAGGCACAAGCACATCCAGTATCGTTGGCTCAACTGTCGGATCTGAATCTATTTCCACACAAAGCGCTGAGACGTCATCGCCCGTTACGTTCGCAGTACCACGTGAAAGCACCAATATTGGCACTGATACCATAGCAACCAGGAGCGTGACACCTTCGTCACTCGCTTCAACTGGTATTACGACAGAAACTGCAAGCTCTACCACCAGTGTATCGTCGAGAATTCCAAGCACCACCGGTTATACAGACAATAGCACTGCCTCAGAAACTGCTACGCCATCTGTCGTTATGACGCCGACGTTGTCAACAGACAAGTACTCCACACCTGACTTCATCAGCTTTGACACGTTAACATCGGGAAGTTCAACTAATTCCAGCAGAGCTACAGATTCGACATCCAGCTACACACGCACAACGGAAGGCACAAGCACATCCAGTAGCGTTAGTTCAACTGCTAGATCTGATTCTGTTTCCACACAAGGCGCTGACGTGCAAGGCGCTGACACGTCGGCGGCAGTTACGTTCGCAGTACCACGGGAAAGCACCATTATTGGCACTGATACCATAGCATCCAGGAGTGTGACACCTTCGTCACTCGCTTCAACTGGTATTACGACAGAAACGGCAAGCTCTACCACCGGTATTACAGACTTTAGCACTGCCTCAGAAACTGCTGCGCCATCTGTCGTTATGACGTCGAGGCTGTCAACAGACAAATCCACCACACCCGACTTCATCAGTTTGGAGACGTTAACATCGGGAAGTTCAACTGATTCCAGCCGTGCCACAGGTTCGACACCCAGCTACATGCACACAACGGAAGGCGCAATCACATCCAGTACCGTTGGTTCACCTGCTAGATCTGAGTCTGTTTTCACACAGAGCACTGAGACGTCATCACCAGTTTCGTTCGCAGTACCACGTGAAAGCACCAATATTGGCACTGATACCATAGCATCCAGGAGCGTGACCCCTTCGTCACTCGCTTCAACTGGTATTACGACAGAAACGGCAAGCTCTACCACCAGTGTATCGTCGGGAATTCCAAGCACCGCCGGTATTACAGACTTTAGCACTGCCTCAGAAACTGCTACGCCATCTGTCGTTATGACGCCGACGTTGTCAACAGACAAGTACGCCACACCTGACTTCATCAGTTTGAAGACGTTAACATCGGGAAGTTCAACTGATTCCAGCAGAGCTACAGGTTCGACATCCAGCTACACACGCACAACGGAAGGCACAAGCACATCCAGTATCGTTGGTTCAACTGTACGATCTGAAGCTGTTTCCACACAAAGCGCTGAGACGTCATCGCCAGTTACGTTCGCAGCACCACGGGAAAGCACCAATATTGGCACTGATACCATAGAATCCAGGAGCGTGGCACCTTCGTCACTCGCTTCAACTGGTATTACGACAGAAACGGCAAGCTCTACCACCAGTGTATCGTCCAGAATTCCAAGCACTACCGGTATTACAGACTTTAGCACTGCTTCAGAAACTGCTACTCCATCTGTCGTTATGACGTCGACGTTGTCAACAGACAAATCCACCACACCTGACTTCATCAGTTTGGAGACGTTAACATCGGGAAGTTCAACTGATTCCAGCAGCGCCACAGGTTCGACACCCAGCTACATGCACACAACGGAAGGCACAAGCACCTCCAGTACCGTTGGTTCAACTGCTAGATCTGAGTCTGTTTTCACACAAAGCACTGAGATGTCATCGCCCGTTACGTTCGCAGTACCACGGGAAAGCACCAATATTGGCACTGATACCATAGCATCCAGGAGCGTGACCCCTTCGTCACTCGCTTCAACTGGTATTACGACAGAAACTGCAAGCTCTACCACCAGTGTATCGTCGGGAATTCCAAGCACCACCGGTATTACAGACTTTAGGACTGCCTCAGAAACTGTTACGCCATCTGTCGTTATGACGTCGATGTTGTCAACAGACAAGTCCACCACACCTGACCTCATCAGTTTGGAGACGTTAACATCGGGAAGTTCAACTGATTCCAGCAGAGCTACAGGTTGGACATTCAGCTACACAGGCACAACGGAAGGCAGAAGCACATCAAGTATCGTTGATTCAACTGTCGGATCTGAAGCTGTTTCCACACAAAGCGCTGAGACTTCATCGCCAGTTACGTTCGCAGTACCACGTGAAAGCACCAATATTGGCACTGATGCCATAGCATCCAGAAGCGTGGCACCTTCGTCACTCGCTTCAACTGGTATTACGACAGAAACGGCAAGCTCTACCACCAGTGTATCGTCGGGAATTTCAAGCACCGCCGGTATTACAGACTTTAGCACTGCCTCAGAAACTGCTACGCCATCTGTCGTTATGACACCGACGTTGTCAACAGACAAGTACGCCACACCTGACTTCATCAGTTTGGAGACGTTAACATCGGGAAGTTCAACTGATTCCAGCAGCGCCACAGGTTCGACACCCAGCTACATGCACACAACGGAAGGCACAAGCACCTCCAGTACCGTTGGTTCAACTGCTAGATCTGAGTCTGTTTTCAAACAAAGCACTGAGATGTCATCGCCCGTTACGTTCGCAGTACCACGGGAAAGCACCAATATTGGCACTGATACCATAGCATCCAGGAGCGTGACACCTTCGTCACTCGCTTCAACTGGTATTACGACAGAAACTGCAAGCTCTACCACCGGCGTATCGTCGAGAATTCCAAGCTCCACCGGTATTACAGACTTTAGCACTGCCTCAGAAACTGCTACGCCATCTGTCGTTATGACGTCGACGTTGTCAACAGACAAATCCACCACACCTGACTTCATCAGTTTGAAGACGTTAACACCGGGAAGTTCAACTGATTCCAGCAGAGCTACAGGTTCAACATCCAGCTACACACGCACAACGGAAGGCACAAGCACATCCAGTATCGGTGGCTCAACTGTCGGATCTGAAGCTGTTTCCACACAAAGCGCTGAGACGTCATCGCCAGTTACGTTCGCAGCACCACGGGAAAGCACCAATATTGGCACTGATACCATAGCATCCAGGAGCGTGGCACCTTCGTCACTCGCTTCAACTGGTATTACGACAGAAACGGCAAGCTCTACCAACAGTGTATCGTCCAGAATTCCAAGCACTACCGGTATTACAGACTTTAGCACTGCTTCAGAAACTGCTACTCCATCTGTCGTTATGACGTCGACGTTGTCAACAGAAAAGTACACCACTCCTTACTTCATCAGTTTGGACACGTTAACATCGGGAAGTTCAACTGATTTCAGCAGAGCTACAGGTTCGACATCCAGCTACACACGCACAACGGAAGGCACAAGCACATCCAGTATCGTTGGTTCAACTGTCGGATCTGAAGCTGTTTCCACACAAAGCGCTGAGAGGTCATCGCCAGTTACGTTCGCAGTACCACGTGAAAGCACCAATATTGGCACTGATACCATAGCATCCAGGAGCGTAACACCTTCGGCACTCGCTTCAACTGGTATTACGACAGAAAGTGCAAGCTCTATTACAGTCTTTAGCACTGCCTCAGAAACTGCTACGCCATCTGTCGTTATGACGTCGACGTTGTCAACAGACAAGTACACCACACCTGACTTCATCAGTTTGAAGACGTTAACATCGGGAAGTTCAACTGATTCCAGCAGAGATACAGGTTCGACATCCAGCTACACACGCACAACGGAAGGCACAAGCACATCCGGTATCGTTGGTTCAACTGTCGGATCTGAAGCTGTTTCCACACAAAGCGCTGAGAGGTCATCGTCAGTTACGTTCGCAGTACGACGTGAAAGCACCAATATTGGCACTGATACCATAGCATCCAGGAGCGTGACACCTTCGTCACTCGCTTCAAGTGGTATCACGACAGAAACTGCAAGCTCTACCACCAGTGTATCGTCGAGAATTCCAAGCACCACCGGTATTACAGACTTTAGCACTGCCTCAGAAACTGCTACGCCATCTGTCGTCATGACATCGACGTTATCAACAGGCAAGTCCACCACACCTGACCTCATCGGTTTGGAGACGTTAACATCGGGAAGTTCAACTGATTCCAGCAGAGCTACAGGTTCGACATCCAGCTACACACGCACAACGGAAGGCACAAGCACATCCAGTATGGTTGGTTCAACTGTCTTATCTGAAGCTGTTTCCACACAAAGCGCTGAGATGTCATCGCCAGTTACGTTCGCAGTAGCACGGGAAAGCACCAATACTGGCACTGATACCATAGCATCCAGGAGCGTGACACCTTCGTCACTCGCTTCAGCTGGTATTACGACAGAAATTGCAAGCTCTACCACCAGTGTATCGTCGAGAATTCCAAGCACCACCGGTATTACAGACTTTAGCACTGCCTCAGAAACTGCTACGCCATCTGTCGTTATGACGTCGACGTTGTCAACAGAAAAGTACACCACACCTGACTTCATCAGTTTGGACACCTTAACATCGGGAAGTTCAACTGATTCCAGCAGAGCTACAGGTTCGACATCCAGCTACACACGCACAACGGAAGGCACAAGCACATCCAGTATCGTTGGCTCAACTGTCGGATCTGAAGCTGTTTACACACAAAGCGCTCAGACGTCATCGTCAGGTACGTTCGCAGTACCACGTGAAAACACCAATATTGGCACTGATACCATAGCATCCAGGAGCGTGACACCTTCGTCACTCGCTTCAGCTGGTATTACGACAGAAACTGCAAGCTCTACCACCAGTGTATCGTCGAGAATTCCAAGCACCACCGGTATTACAGACTTTAGCACTGCCTCAGAAACTGCTACGCCATCTGTCGTTATGACGTCGACGTTGTCAACAGAAAAGTACACCACACCTGACTTCATCAGTTTGGACACGTTAACATCGGCAAGTTCAACTGATTCCAGCAGAGCTACAGGTTCGACATCCAGCTACACACGCACAACGGAAGGCACAAGCACATCCAGTATCGTTGGTTCAACTGTCGGATCTGAAGCTGTTTCCACACAAAGCGCTGAGACGTCATCGCCAGTTACGTTCGCAGTACCACGTGGAAGCACCAATATTGGCACTGATACCATAGCGTTCAGAAGCGTGACGCCTTCGTCACTCGCTTCAACAGGTATTACGACAGAAACGGCAAGCTCTACCACCAGTGTATCGTCAGGAATTCCAAGCACCACCGGTATTACACACTTTAGCACTGCCTCAGAAACTGCTACGCCATCTGTCGTTATGACGCCGACGTTGTCAACAGAAAAGTACACCACACCTGACTTCATCGGTTTGGAGACGTTAACGTCGGGAAGTTCAACTGATTCCAGCAGAGATACAGGTTCGACTTTCAGCTACACACGCACAACGGAAGGCACAAGCACATCCAGTATCGTTGGTTCAACTGTCTTATCTGAAGCTGTTTCCACACGAAGCGCTGAGACGGCATCGCCAGTTACGTTCGCAGTACCACGGAAAAGCACCAATATTGGCACTGATACCATAGCATCCAGGAGCGTGACACCTGCGTCACTCGCTTCAACTGGTATTACGACAGAAACGGCGAGCTCTACCACCAGTGTATCGTCGAGAATTCCAAGTACCACCGGTATTACAGAATTTAGCACTGCCTCAGGAACTGCTAAGCCATCTGTCGTTATGACGTCGATGTTGTCAACAGAAAAGTACACCACACCTGACTTCATCAGTTTGGACACGTTAACATCGGGAAGTTCAACTGATTCCAGCAGAGCTACAGATTCGACATCCAGCTACACACGCACAACGGAAGGCACAAGCACATCCAGTATCGTTGGCTCAATTGTCGGATCTGAAGCTGTTTCCACACAAAGCGCTCAGACGTCATCGTCAGTTACGTTCGCAGTACCACGTGAAAGCACCAATATTGGCACTGATACCATAGCATCCAGGAGCGTGACACCTTCGTCACTCGCTTCAACTGGTATTACGACAGAAACTGCAAGCTCTACCACCAGTGTATCGTCGAGAATTCCAAGCACCACCGGTATTACAGACTTTAGCACTGCCTCAGAAACTGCTACGCCATCTGTCGTTATGACGTCGACGTTGTCAACAGAAAAGTACACCACACCTGACTTCATCAGTTTGGACACGTTAACATCGGGAAATTCAACTGATTCCAACAGAGATACAGGTTCGACATCCAGCTACACACGCACAGCGGAAGGCACAAGCATATCCAGTATCGTTGGTTCAACTGTCGGATCTGAAGCTGTTTCCACACAAAGCGCTGAGAGGTCATCGCCAGTTACGTTCGCAGTACCACGTGAAAGCACCAATATTGGCACTGATACCATAGCATCCAGGAGCGTGACACCTTCGTCACTCGCTTCAACTGGTATTACGACAGAAACTGCAAGCTCTACCACCAGTGTATCGTCGGGAATTCCAAGCACCACCGGTATTACAGACTTTAGCACTGCCTCAGAAACTGCTACGCCATCTGTCGTTATGACGTCGACGTTGTCAACAGGCAAGTCCACCACACCTGACCTCATCGGTTTGGAGACGTTAACATCGGGAAGTTCAACTGATTCCAGCAGAGCTACAGGTTCGACATCCAGCTACACACGCACAACGGAAGGAACAAGCACATCCAGTATCGTTGGTTCAACTGTCTTATCTGAAGCTGTTTCCGCACAAAGCGCTGAGATGTCATCGCCAGTTACGTTCGCAGTACCACGGGAAAGCACCAATATTGGCACTGATACCATTGCATCCAGGAGCGTGACACCTGCGTCACTCGCTGCAACTGGTATTACGACAGAAACGGCGAGCTCTACCACCAGTGTATCGTCGAGAATTCCAAGCACCACCGGTATTACAGACTTTAGCACTGCCTCAGAAACTGCTACGCCATCTGTCGTTATGACGTCGACGTTGTCAACAGAAAAGTACACCACACCTGACTTCATCAGTTTGGACACGTTAACATCGGGAAGTTCAACTGATTCCAGCAGAGCTACAGGTTCGACATCCAGCTACACACGTACAACAGAAGGCACAAGCACATCCAGTATCGTTGGCTCAACTGTCGGATCTGAAGCTGTTTCCACACAAAGCGCTCAGATGTCCTCGCCAGTTACGTTCGCAGTACCACGTGAAAGCACCAATATTGGCACTGATACCATAGCATCCAGGAGCGTGACACCTTCGTCACTCGCTTCAAGTGGTATTACGACAGAAACTGCAAGCTCTACCACCAGTGTATCTTCGAGAATTCCAAGCACCACCGGTACTACAGACTTTAGTACTGCCTCAGAAACTGCTACGCCATCTGTCGTTATGACGTCGACGTTGTCAACAGACAAGTCCACCACACCTGACCTCATCGGTTTGGAGACGTTAACATCGGGAAATTCAACTGATTCCAGCAGAGTTACAGGTTCGACATCCAGCTACACACGCACAACGGAAGGCACAAGCACATCCAGTATCGTTGGTTCAACTGTTTTATCTGAAGCTGTTTCCACACAAAGCGCTGAGACGTCATCGCCAGTTACGTTCGCAGTACCACGGAAAATCACCAATATTGGCACTGATACCATAGCATCCAGGAGCGCGACACCTTCGTCACTCGCTTCAACTGGTATTACGACAGAAACGGCGAGCTCTACCACCAGTGTATCGTCGAGAATTCCAAGCACCACCGGTATTACAGACTTTAGCACTGCCTCAGAAACTGCTACGCCATCTGTCGTTATGACGTTGACGTTGTCAACAGAAAAGTACACCACACCTGATTTCATCAGTTTGGACACCTTAACATCGGGAAGTTCAACTGATTCCAGCAGAGCTACAGGTTCGACATCCAGCTACACACGCACAACGGAAGGCACAAGCACATCCAGTATCGTTGGCTCAACTGTCGGATCTGAAGATGTTTCCACACAAAGCGCTGAGACGTCATCGCCAGTTGCGTTCGCAGTACCACGTGAAAGCACCAATATTGGCACTGATACCATAGCATCCAGAAGCGTGACACCTTCGTCACTCGCTTCAACTGGTATTACGACAGAAACGGCAAGCACTACCACCAGTGTATCGTCGGGAATTCCAAGCACCACCGGTATTACAGACTTTAGCGCTGCCTCAGAAACTGCTAAGCCATCTGTCGTTATGACGCCGACGTTGTCAACAGACAAGTACACCACAGCTGACTTCATCAGTTTGAAGACGTTAACATCGGGAAATTCAACTGATTCCAACAGAGATACAGTTTCGACATCCAGCTACACACGCACAGCGGAAGGCACAAGCATATCCAGTATCGTTGGTTCAACTGTCGGATCTGAAGCTGTTTCCACACAAAGCGCTGAGAGGTCATCGCCAGTTACGTTCGCAGTACCACGTGAAAGCACCAATATTGGCACTGATACCATAGCATCCAGGAGCGTGACACCTTCGTCACTCGCTTCAACTGGTATTACGACAGAAACTGCAAGCTCTACCACCAGTGTATCGTCGAGAATTCCAAGCACCACCGGTATTACAGACTTTAGCACTGCCTCAGAAACTGCTACGCCATCTGTCGTTATGACGCCGACGTTGTCAACAGACAAGTACACCACACCTGACTTCATCAGTTTGAAGACGTTAACCTCGGGAAGTTCAACTGATTCCAGCAGAGCTACAGGTTCGGCATCCAGCTACACACGCACAACGGAAGGCATAAGCACATCCAGTATCGTTGGTTCAACTGTCTTATCTGAAGCTGTTTCCACACAAAGCGCTGAGACGTCATCACCAGCTACGTTCGCATTACCACGTGAAAGCACCAATATTGGCACTGTTACCATAGCATCCAGGAGCGTGACACCTTCGTCACTCACTTCAACTGGTATTACCATTGAAAATGCAAGCTCTACCACCAGTGTATCGTCGAGAATTCCAAGCACCACCGGTATTACAGACTTTAGCACTGCCTCAGAAACTGCTACGCCATCTGTCGTTATGACGTCGACGTTGTCAACAGAAAAGTACACCACACCCGACTTCATCAGTTTGGACACGTTAACATCGGGAAGTTCAACTGATTCCAACAGAGCTACAGGTTCGACATCCAGCTACACACGTACAACAGAAGGCACAAGCACATCCAGTATCGTTGGCTCAACTGTCGGATCTGAAGCTGTTTCCACACAAAGCGCTCAGATGTCATCGCCAGTTACGTTCGCAGTACCACGTGAAAGCACCAATATTGGCACTGATACCATAGCATCCAGGAGCGTGACACCTTCGTCACTCGCTTCAACTGGTATTACGACAGAAACTGCAAGCTCTACCACCAGTGTATCGTCGAGAATTCCAAGCACCACCGGTATTACAGACTTTAGCACTGCCTCAGAAACTGCTACGCCATCTGTCGTTATGACGTCGACGTTGTCAACAGACAAGTACACCACACCTGACTTCATCGGTTTGGAGACGTTAACATCGGGAAGTTCAACTGATTCCAGCAGAGATACAGGTTCGACTTTCAGCTACACACGCACAACGGAAGGCACAAGCACATCCAGTATCGTTGGCTCAACTGTCTTATCTGAAGCTGTTTCCACACAAAGCGCTGAGACGTCATCGCCAGTTACGTTCGCAGTACCACGGAAAAGCACCAATATTGGCACTGATACCATAGCATCCAGGAGCGTGACACCTGCGTCACTCGCTTCAACTGGTATTACGACAGAAACGGCGAGCTCTACCACCAGTGTATCGTCGAGAATTCCAAGTACCACCGGTATTACAGAATTTAGCACTGCCTCAGGAACTGCTAAGCCATCTGTCGTTATGACGTCGATGTTGTCAACAGAAAAGTACACCACACCTGACTTCATCAGTTTGGACACGTTAACATCGGGAAGTAAAACTGATTCCAGCAGAGCTACAGGTTCGACATCCAGCTACACACGCACAACGGAAGGCACAAGCACATCCAGTATCGTTGGCTCAACTGTCGGATCTGAAGCTGTTTCCACACAGAGCGCTCAGACGTCATCGCCAGTTACGTTCGCAGTACCACGTGGGAGCACCAATATTGGCACTGATACCATAGCGTTCAGAAGCGTGACACCTTCGTCACTCGCTTCAACTGGTATTACGACAGAAACGGCAAGCTCTACCACCAGTGTATCGTCGGGAATTCCAAGCACCACCGGTATTACAGACTTTAGCGCTGCCTCAGAAACTGCTAAGCCATCTATCGTTATGACGCCGACGTTGTCAACAGACAAGTACACCACACCTGACTTCATCAGTTTGAAGACGTTAACATCGGGAAGTTCAACTGATTCCAGCAGAGCTACAGGTTCGACTTCCAGCTACACACGCACAACGGAAGGCACAAGCACATCCAGTATCGTTGGTTCAACTGTCGGATCTGAAGCTGTTTCCACACAAAGCGCTGAGACGTCATCGCCAGTTACGTTCGCAGTACCACGTGGAAGCACCAATATTGGCACTGATACCATAGCGTTCAGAAGCGTGACACCTTCGTCACTCGCTTCAACTGGTATTACGACAGAAACGGCAAGCTCTACCACCAGTGTATCGTCGGGAATTCCAAGCACCACCGGTAATACAGACTTTAGCACTGCCTCAGAAACTGCTACGCCATCTGTCGTTATGACGCCGACGTTGTCAACAGACAAGTACACCACACCTGACTTCATCAGTTTGGAGACGTTAACATCGGGAAGTTCAACTGATTCCAGCAGAGCTACAGGTTCGACATCCAGCTACACACGCACAACGGAAGGCACAAGCACATCCAGTATCGTTGGTTCAACTGTCGGATCTGAAGCTGTTTCCACACAAAGCGCTGAGACGTCATCGCCAGTTACGTTCGCATTACCACGTGAAAGCACCAATATTGGCACTGTTACCATAGCATCCAGGAGCGTGACACCTTCGTCACTCGCTTCAACTGGTATTACCACAGAAACTGCAAGCTCTACCACCAGTGTATCGTCGAGAATTCCAAGCACCACCGGTATTACAGACTTTAGCACTGCCTCAGAAACTGCTACGCCATCTGTCGTTATGACGTCGACGTTGTCAACAGAAAAGTATACCACACCTGACTTCATCAGTTTGGACGTTAACATCGGGAAGTTCAACTGATTCCAGCAGAGCTGCAGGTTCGACATCCAGCTACACACGCACAACGGAAGGCACAAGCACATCCAGTATCGTTGGCTCAACTGTCGGATCTGAAGCTGTTTCCACACAAAGCGCTGAGACGTCATCGCCAGTTACGTTCGCAGTACCACGTGAAAGCACCAATATTGGCACTGATACCATAGCATCCAGGAGCGTGACACCTTCGTCACTCGCTTCAACTGGTATTACGACAGAAACTGCAAGCTCTACCACCAGTGTATCGTCGAGAATACCAAGCACCACCGGTATTACAGACTTTAGCACTGCCTCAGAAACTGCTACGCTATCTGTCGTTATGACGTCGACGTGGACAACAGACAAGTCCACCACACCTGACCTCATCGGTTTGGAGACGTTAACATCTGGAAGTTCAACTGATTCCAGCAGAGCTACAGGTTCGACTTCCAGCTACACACGCACAACGGGAGGCACAAGCACATCCAGTATCGTTGGTTCAACTGTCTTATCTGAAGCTGTTTCCACACAAAGCGCTGAGACGTCATCGCCAGTTACGTTCGCAGTACCACGTGAAAGCACCAATATTGGCACTGATACCATAGCATCCAGGAGCGTGACACCTTCGTCACTCGCTTCAACTGGTATTACGACAGAAACTGCAAGCTCTACCACCAGTGTATCGTCGAGAATTCCAAGCACCACCGGTATTACAGACTTTAGCACTGCCTCAGAAACTGCTACGCCATCTGTCGTTATGACGTCGACGTTGTCAACAAACAAGTCCACCACACCTGACCTCATCAGTTTGGAGACGTTAACATCGGGAAGTTCAACTGATTCCAGCAGAGCTACAGGTTCGGCATCCAGCTACACACGCACAACGGAAGGCACAAGCACATCCAGTATCGTTGGTTCAACTGTCTTATCTGAAGCTGTTTCCACACAAAGCGCTGAGACGTCATCGCCAGTTACGTTCGCATTACCACGTGAAAGCACCAATATTGGCACTGTTACCATAGCATCCTGGAGCGTGACACCTTCGTCACTCACTTCAACTGGTATTACCATTGAAAATGCAAGCTCTACCACCAGTGTATCGTCGAGAATTCCAAGCACCACCGGTATTACAGACTTTAGCACTGCCTCAGAAACTGCTACGCCATCTGTCGTTATGACGTCGACGTTGTCAACAGAAAAGTACACCACACCTGACTTCATCAGTTTGGACACGTTAACATCGGGAAGTTCAACTGATTCCAGCAGAGCTACAGGTTCGACATCCAGCTACACACGCACAACGGAAGGCACAAGCACATCCAGTATCGTTGGTTCAACTGTCGGATCTCGAAGCTGTTTCCACACAAAGCGCTGAGAGGTCATCGCCAGTTACGTTCGCAGTACCACGTGAAAGCACCAATATTGGCACTGATACCATAGCATCCAGGAGCGTGACACCTTCGTCACTCGCTTCAACTGGTATTACGACAGAAACTGCAAGCTCTACCACCAGTGTATCGTCGAGAATTCCAAGCACCACCGGTATTACAGACTTTAGCGCTGCCTCAGAAACTGCTAAGCCATCTATCGTCATGACGCCGACGTTGTCAACAGACAAGTACACCACACCTGACTTCATCAGTTTGAAGACGTTAACATCGGGAAGTTCAACTGATTCCAGCAGAGATACAGGTTCGACATCCAGCTACACACGCACAACGGAAGGCACAAGCACATCCAGTATCGTTGGCTCAACTGTCGGATCTGAAGCTGTTTCCACACAAAGTGTTCAGACGTCATCGCCAGTTATGTTCGCAGTACCACGTGGAAGCACCAATATTGGCACTGATACCATAGCGTTCAGAAGCGTGACACCTTCGTCACTCGCTTCAACTGGTATTACGACAGAAACGGCAAGCTCTACCACCAGTGTATCGTCGAGAATTCCAAGCACCACCGGTATTACAGACTTTAGCACTGCCTCAGAAACTGCTACGCCATCTGTCGTTATGACGTCGACGTTGTCAACAAACAAGTCCACCACACCTGACCTCATCAGTTTGGAGACGTTAACATCGGGAAGTTCAACTGATTCCAGCAGAGCTACAGGTTCGGCATCCAGCTACATACGAACAACGGAAGGCACAAGCACATATAATATCGTTGGTTCAACTGTCGGATCTGAAGCTGTTTCCACACAAAGCCCTGAGAGGTCATCGCCAGTTACGTTCGCAGCACCACGTGAAAGCACCAATATTGGCACTGATACCATAGCATCCAGGAGCGTGACACCTTCGTCACTCGCTTCAGCTGGTATTATGACAGAAACGGCGAGCTCTACCACCAGTGTATCGTCGGGAATTCCAAGCACCACCGGTATTACAGACTTTAGCACTGCCTCAGAAACTGCTACGCCATCTGTCGTTATGACGTCGACGTTGTCAACAGAAAAGTACACCACACCTGACTTCATCAGTTTGGACACGTTAACATCGGGAAGTTCAACTGATTCCAGCAGAGCTACAGGTTCGACATCCAGCTACACACGCACAACGGAAGGCACAAGCACATCCAGTATCGTTGGTTCAACTGTCGGATCCGAAGCTGTTTCCACACAAAGCGCTGAGAGGTCATCGCCAGTTACGTTCGCAGTACCACGTGAAAGCACCAATATTGGCACTGATACCATAGCATCCAGGAGCGTGACACCTTCGTCACTCGCTTCAACTGGTATTACGACAGAAACTGCAAGCTCTACCACCAGTGTATCGTCGAGAATTCCAAGCACCACCGGTATTACAGACTTTAGCACTGCCTCAGAAACTGCTACGCCATCTGTCGTTATGAAGTCGACGTTGTCAACAGACAAGTCCACCACACCTGACTTCATCGGTTTGGAGACGTTAACATCGGGAAGTTCAACTGATTCCAGCAGAGCTACAGGTTCGACTTCCAGCTACACACGCACAACGGAAGGCACAAGCACATCCAGTATCGTTGGTTCAACTGTCGGATCTGAAGCTGTTTCTACACAAAGTGCTGAGAGGTCATCGCCAGTTACGTTCGCAATACCACGTGAAAGCACCAATATTGGCACTGATACCATAGCGTTCAAAAGCGTGACACCTTCGTCACTCGCTTCAACTGGTATTACGACAGAAACGGCAAGCTCTACCACCAGTGTATCGTCGAGAATTCGAAGCACCACCGGTATTACAGACTTTAGCACTGCCTCAGAAACTGCTACGCCATCTGTCGTTATGACGTCGACGTTGTCAACAGAAAAGTACACCACACCTGACTTCATCAGTTTGGACACGTTAACATCGGGAAGTTCAACTGATTCCAGCAGAGCTACAGGTTCGACATCCAGCTACACACGCACAACGGAAGGCACAAGCACATCCAGTATCGTTGGTTCAACTGTCGGATCCGAAGCTGTTTCCACACAAAGCGCTGAGAGGTCATCGCCAGTTACGTTCGCAGTACCACGTGAAAGCACCAATATTGGCACTGATACCATAGCGTTCAAAAGCGTGACACCTTCGTCACGCGCTTCAACTGGTATTACGACAGAAACTGCAAGCTCTACCACCAGTGTATCGTCGAGAATTCCAGGCACCACCGGTATTACAGACTTTAGCACTGCCTCAGAAACTGCTACGCCATCTGTCGTTATGACGTCGACGTTGTCAACAGAAAAGTCCACCACACCTAACTTCATCAGTTTGTACACGTTAACATCGGGAAGTTCAACTGATTCCAGCAGAGCTACAGGTTCGACTTCCAGCTACACACGCACAACGGAAGGCACAAGCACATCCAGTATCGTTGGTTCAACTGTCGGATCTGAAGCTGTTTCCACACAAAGCGCTGAGACGTCATCACCAGTTACGTTCGCATTACCACGTGAAAGCACCAATATTGGCACTGTTACCATAGCATCCAGGAGCGTGACACCTTCGTCACTCGCTTCAACTGGTATTACCACAGAAACTGCAAGCTCTACCACCAGTGTATCGTCGAGAATTCCAAGCACCACCGGTATTACAGACTTTAGCACTGCCTCAGAAACTGCTACGCCATCTGTCGTTATGACGTCGACGTTGTCAACAGAAAAGTCCACCACACCGAACTTCATCAGTTTGGACACGTTAACATCGGGAAGTTCAACTGATTCCAGCAGAGCTACAGGTTCGACTTCCAGCTACACGCGCACAACGGAAGGCACAAGCACATCCAGTATCATTGGCTCAACTGTCGGATCTGAAGCTGTTTCCACACAAAGCGCTGAGACGTCATCGCCAGTTACGTTCGCAGTACTACGTGAAAGCACCAATATTGGCACTGATACCATAGCATCCAGAAGCGTGACACCTTCGTCACTCGCTTCAACTGGTATTACGAAAGAAACGGCAAGCTCTACCACCAGTGTATTGTCGGGAATTCCAAGCACCACCGGTATTACACACTTTAGCACTGCCTCAGAAACTGCTACGCCATCTTTCGTTATGACGTCGACGTTGTCAACAGAAAAGTCCACCACACCTAACTTCATCAGTTTGGACACGTTAACATCGGGAAGTTCAACTGATTCCAGCAGAGCTACAGGTTCGGCATCCAGCTACACACGCACAACGGGAGGCACAAGCACATCCAGTATCGTTGGTTCAACTGTCGGATCTGAAGCTGTTTCCACACAAAGCGCTGAGACGTCATCGCCAGTTACGTTCGCAGTACCACGTGAAAGCACCAATATTGGCACTGATACCATAGCATCCAGGAGCGTGACACCTTCGTCACTCGCTTCAACTGGTATTACGACAGAAACTGCAAGCTCTACCACCAGTGTATCGTCGAGAATTCCAAGCACCACCGGTATTACAGACTTTAGCACTGCCTCGGAAACTGCTACGCCATCTGTCGTTATGACGTCGACGTTGTCAACAGACAAGTCCACCACACCTGACATCATCGGTTTGGAGACGTTAACATCGGGAAGTTCAATTGATTCCAGCAGAGCTACAGGTTCGACTTCCAGCTACACACGCACAACGGAAGGCACAAGCACATCCAGTATCGTTGGTTCAACTGTCTTATCTGAAGCTGTTTCCACACAAAGCGCTGAGACGTCATCGCCAGTTACGTTCGCAGTACCACGGGAAAGCACCAATATTGGCACTGATACCATAGCATCCAGGAGCGTGACACCTTCGTCACTCGCTTCAACTGGTATTACGACAGAAACTGCAAGCTCTACCACCAGTGTATCGTCGAGAATTCCAAGCACCACCGGTATTACAGACTTTAGCACTGCCTCAGAAACTGCTACGCCATCTGTCGTTATGACGTCGACGTTGTCAACAGAAAAGTACACCACACCTGACTTCATCAGTTTGGACACGTTAACATCGGGAAGTTCAACTGATTCCAGCAGAGCTACAGGTTCGACATCCAGCTACACACGCACAACGGAAGGCACAAGCACATCCAGTATCGTTGGTTCAACTGTCGGATCTGAAGCTGTTTCCACACAAAGCGCTGAGACGTCATCACCAGTTACGTTCGCATTACCACGTGAAAGCACCAATATTGGCACTGTTACCACAGCATCCAGGAGCGTGACACCTTCGTCACTCGCTTCAACTGGTATTACCACAGAAACTGCAAGCTCTACCACCAGTGTATCGTCGAGAATTCCAAGCACCACCGGTATTACAGACTTTAGCACTGCCTCAGAAACTGCTACGCCATCTGTCGTTATGACGTCGACGTTGTCAACAGAAAAGTCCACCACACCGAACTTCATCAGTTTGGACACGTTAACATCGGGAAGTTCAACTGATTCCAGCAGAGCTACAGGTTCGACTTCCAGCTACACACGCACAACGGAAGGCACAAGCACATCCAGTATCATTGGCTCAACTGTCGGATCTGAAGCTGTTTCCACACAAAGCGCTGAGACGTCATCGCCAGTTACGTTCGCAGTACCACGTGAAAGCACCAATATTGGCACTGATACCATAGCATCCAGAAGCGTGACACCTTCGTCACTCGCTTCAACTGGTATTACGAAAGAAACGGCAAGCTCTACCACCAGTGTATTGTCGGGAATTCCAAGACCACCGGTATTACACACTTTAGCACTGCCTCAGAAACTGCTACGCCATCTTTCGTTATGACGTCGACGTTGTCAACAGAAAAGTCCACCACACCTAACTTCATCAGTTTGGACACGTTAACATCGGGAAGTTCAACTGATTCCAGCAGAGCTACAGGTTCGGCATCCAGCTACACACGCACAACGGAAGGCACAAGCACATCCAGTATCGTTGGTTCAACTGTCGGATCTGAAGCTGTTTCCACACAAAGCGCTGAGACGTCATCGCCAGTTACGTTCGCAGTACCACGTGAAAGCACCAATATTGGCACTGATACCATAGCATCCAGGAGCGTGACACCTTCGTCACTCGCTTCAACTGGTATTACGACAGAAACTGCAAGCTCTACCACCAGTGTATCGTCGAGAATTCCAAGCACCACCGGTATTACAGACTTTAGCACTGCCTCGGAAACTGCTACGCCATCGGTCGTTATGACGTCGACGTTGTCAACAGACAAGTCCACCACACCTGACATCATCGGTTTGGAGACGTTAACATCGGGAAGTTCAATTGATTCCAGCAGAGCTACAGGTTCGACTTCCAGCTACACACGCACAACGGAAGGCACAAGCACATCCAGTATCGTTGGTTCAACTGTCTTATCTGAAGCTGTTTCCACACAAAGCGCTGAGACGTCATCGCCAGTTACGTTCGCAGTACCACGGGAAAGCACCAATATTGGCACTGATACCATTGCATCCAGGAGCGTGACACCTTCGTCACTCGCTTCAACTGGTATTACCACAGAAACTGCAAGCTCTACCACCAGTGTATCGTCGGGAATTCCAAGCACCACCGGTATTACAGACTTTAGCACTGCCTCAGAAACTGCTACGCCATCTGTCGTTATGACGTCGACGTTGTCAACAGAAAAGTACACCACACCTGACTTCATCAGTTTGGACACGTTAACATCGGGAAGTTCAACTGATTCCAGCAGAGGTACAGGTTCGACATCCAGCTACACACGCACAACGGAAGGCACAAGCACAACGGAAGGCACAAGCACATCCAGTATCGTTGGTTCAACTGTCGGATCTGAAGCTGTTTCTACACAAAGCGCTGAGACGTCATCGCCAGTTACGTTCGCATTACCACGTGAAAGCACCAATATTGGCACTGTTACCATAGCATCCAGGAGCGTGACACCTTCGTCACTCGCTTCAACTGGTATTACCACAGAAACTGCAAGCTCTACCACCAGTGTATCGTCGAGAATTCCAAGCACCACCGGTAGTACAGACTTTAGCACTGCCTCAGAAACTGCTACGCCATCTGTCGTTATGACGTCGACGTTGTCAACAGAAAAGTCCACCACACCTAACTTCATCAGTTTGGACACGTTAATATCGGGAAGTTCAACTGATTCCAGCAGAGCTACAGGTTCGACTTCCAGCTACACACGCACAACGGAAGGCACAAGCACATCCAGTATCATTGGCTCAACTGTCGGATCTGAAGCTGTTTCCATACAAAGCGCTGAGACGTCATCGCCAGTTACGTTCGCAGTACCACGTGAAAGCACCAATATTGGCACTGATACCATAGCATCCAGAAGCGTGACACCTTCGTCACTCGCTTCAACTGGTATTACGAAAGAAACGGCAAGCTCTACCACCAGTGTATTGTCGGGAATTCCAAGCACCACCGGTATTACACACTTTAGCACTGCCTCAGAAACTGCTACGCCATCTTTCGTTATGACGGCGACGTTGTCAACAGACAAGTACACCACACCTGACTTCATCAGTCTGAAGACGTTAACATCGGGAAGTTCAACTGATTCCAGCAGAGCTACAGGTTCGGCATTCAGCTACACACGCACAACGGAAGGCACAAGCACATCCAGTATCGTTGGTTCAACTGTCGGATCTGAAGCTGTTTCCACACAAAGCGCTGAGACGTCATCGCCAGTTACGTTCGCAGTACCACGTGAAAGCACCAATATTGGCACTGATACCATAGCATCCAGGAGCGTGACACCTTCGTCACTCGCTTCAACTGGTATTACGACAGAAACTGCAAGCTCTACCACCAGTGTATCGTCGAGAATTCCAAGCACCACCGGTATTACAGACTTTAGCACTGCCTCGGAAACTGCTACGCCATCTGTCGTTATGACGTCGACGTTGTCAACAGACAAGTCCACCACACCTGACATCATCGGTTTGGAGACGTTAACATCGGGAAGTTCAACTGATTCCAGCAGAGCTACAGGTTCGACTTCCAGCTACACACGCACAACGGAAGGCACAAGCACATCCAGTATCGTTGGTTCAACTGTCTTATCTGAAGCTGTTTCCACACAAAGCGCTGAGACGTCATCGCCAGTTACGTTCGCAGTACCACGGGAAAGCACCAATATTGACACTGATACCATTGCATCCAGGAGCGTGACACCTTCGTCACTCGCTTCAACTGGTATTACCACAGAAACTGCAAGCTCTACCACCAGTGTATCGTCGGGAATTCCAAGCACCACCGGTATTACAGACTTTAGCACTGCCTCAGAAACTGCTACGCCATCTGTCGTTATGACGTCGACGTTGTCAACAGACAAGTCCACCACACCTGACATCATTGGTTTGGAGACGTTAACATCGGGAAGTTCAATTGATTCCAGCAGAGCTACAGGTTCGACTTCCAGCTACACACGCACAACTGAAGGCAGAAGCACATCCAGTATCGTTGGTTCAACTGTCTTATCTGAAGCTGTTTCCACACAAAGCGCTGAGACGTCATCGCCAGTTACGTTCGCAGTACCACGGGAAAGCACCAATATTGGCACTGATACCATTGCATCCAGGAGCGTGACACCTTCGTCCTCACTCCTTCAACTGGTATTACCACAGAAACTGCAAACTCTACCACCAGTGTATCGTCAGGGTCCAAGCACCACCGGTATTACAGACTTTAGCACTGCCTCAGAAACTGCTACGCCATCTGTCGTTATGACGTCGACGTTGTCAACAGAAAAGTACACCACACCTGACTTCATCAGTTTGGACACGTTAACATCGGGAAGTTCAACAGATTCCAGCAGAGCTACAGGTTCGACATCCAGCTACACACGCACAACGGAAGGCACCAGCACATCCAGTATCGTTGGTTCAACTGTCGGATCTGAAGCTGTTTCTACACAAAGCGCTGAGACGTCATCGCCAGTTACGTTCGCATTACCACGTGAAAGCACCAATATTGGCACTGTTACCATAGCATCCAGAAGCGTGACACCTTCGTCACTCACTTCAACTGGGTATTACCACAGAAACTGCAAGCTCTACCATCAGTGTATCGTCGAGGAATTCAAGCACCACCGGTATTACGGACTTTAGCACTGCCTCAGAAACTGCTACGCCATCTGTCGTTATGACGTCGACGTTGTCAACAGAAAAGTCCACCACACCTAACTTCATCAGTTTGGACACGTTAATATCGGGAAGTTCAACTGATTCCAGCAGAGCTACAGGTTCGACTTCCAGCTACACACGCACAACGGAAGGCACAAGCACATCCAGTATCATTGGCTCAACTGTCGGATCTGAAGCTGTTTCCATACAAAGCGCTGAGACGTCATCGCCAGTTACGTTCGCAGTACCACGTGAAAGCACCAATATTGGCACTGATACCATAGCATCCAGAAGCGTGACACCTTCGTCACTCGCTTCAACTGGTATTACGAAAGAAACGGCAAGCTCTACCACCAGTGTATTGTCGGGAATTCCAAGCACCACCGGTATTACACACTTTAGCACTGCCTCGGAAACTGCTACGCCATCTGTCGTTATGACGTCGACGTTGTCAACAGACAAGTCCACCACACCTGACATCATCGGTTTGGAGACGTTAACATCGGGAAGTTCAACTGATTCCAGCAGAGCTACAGGTTCGACATACAGCTACACACGCACAACGGAAGGCACAAGCACATCCAGTATCGTTGGTTCAACTGTCTTATCTGAAGCTGTTTCCACACAAAGCGCTGTGACGTCATCGCCAGTTACGTTCGCAGTACCACGGGAAAGCACCAATATTGGCACTGATACCATAGCATCCAGGAGCGTGGCACCTTCGTCACTCGCTTCAACTGGTATTACGACAGAAACGGCAAGCTCTACCACCAGTGTATCGTCGGAAATTCCAAGCACCACCGGTATTACAGACTTTAGCACTGCCTCAGAAACTGCGACGCCATCTGTCGTTAGGACGTCGACGTTGTCAACAGAAAAGTACACCACACCTGACTTCATCAGTTTGGACACGTTAACATCGGGAAGTTCAACTGATTCCAGCAGAGCTACAGGTTCGACATCCAGCTACACACGCACAACGGAAGGAACAAGCACATCCAGTATCATTGGTTCAACTGTCGGATCTGAAGCTGTTTCCACACAAAGCGCTGAGACGTCATCACCAGTTACGTTCGCATTACCACGTGAAAGCACCAATATTGGCACTGTTACCACAGCATCCAGGAGCGTGACACCTTCGTCACTCGCTTCAACTGGTATTACCACAGAAACTGCAAGCTCTACCACCAGTGTATCGTCGAGAATTCCAAGGTATTACAGACTTTAGCACTGCCTCAGAAACTGCTACGCCATCTGTCGTTATGACGTCGACGTTGTCAACAACAAGTCCACCACACCTGACTTCATCGGTTTGGAGACGTTAACATCGGGAAGTTCAACTGATTCCAGCAGAGCTACAGGTTCGACTTCCAGCTACACACGCACAACGGAAGGCACAAGCACATCCAGTATCGTTGGTTCAACTGTCGGATCTGAAGCTGTTTCTACACAAAGTGCTGAGAGGTCATCGCCAGTTACGTTCGCAGTACCACGTGAAAGCACCAATATTGGCACTGATACCATAGCGTTCAAAAGCGTGACACCTTCGTCACTCGCTTCAACTGGTATTACGACAGAAACGGCAAGCTCTACCACCAGTGTATCGTCGAGAATTCCAAGCACCACCGGTATTACAGACTTTAGCACTGCCTCAGAAACTGCTACGCCATCTGTCGTTATGACGTCGACGTTGTCAACAGACAAGTCCACCACACCCGACTTCATCGGTTTGGAGACGTTAACATCGGGAAGTTCAACTGATTCCAGCAGAGCTACAGGTTCGACTTCCAGCTACACACGCACAACGGAAGGCACAAGCACATCCAGTATCGTTGGTTCAACTGTCGGATCTGAAGCTGTTTCTACACAAAGTGCTGAGAGGTCATCGCCAGTTACGTTCGCAGTACCACGTGAAAGCACCAATATTGGCACTGATACCATAGCGTTCAAAAGCGTGGCACCTTCGTCACTCGCTTCAACTGGTATTACGACAGAAACGGCAAGCTCTACCATCAGTGTATCGTCGAGAATTCCAAGCACCACCGGTATTACAGACTTTAGCACTGCCTCAGAAACTGCTACGCCATCTGTCGTTATGACGTCGACGTTGTCAACAGAAAAGTACACCACACCTGACTTCATCAGTTTGGACACGTTAACATCGGGAAGTTCAACTGATTCCAGCAGAGCTACAGGTTCGACATCCAGCTACACACGCACAACGGAAGGCACAAGCACATCCAGTATCGTTGGTTCAACTGTCGGATTCGAAGTTGTTTCCACACAAAGCGCTGAGAGGTCATCGCCAGTTACGTTCGCAGTACCACGTGAAAGCACCAATATTGGCACTGATACCATAGCATCCAGGAGCGTGACACCTTCGTCACTCGCTTCAACTGGTATTACCACAGAAACTGCAAGCTCTACCACCAGTGTATCGTCGAGAATTCCAAGCACCACCGGTATTACAGACTTTAGCACTGCCTCAGAAACTGCTACGCCATCTGTCGTTATGACGTCGACGTTGTCAACAGACAAGTCCACCACACCTGACTTCATCGGTTTGGAGACGTTAACATCGGGAAGTTCAACTGATTCCAGCAGAGCTACAGGTTCGACTTCCAGCTACACACGCACAACGGAAGGCACAAGCACATCCAGTATCGTTGGTTCAACTGTCGGATCCGAAGCTGTTTCCACACAAAGTGCTGAGAGGTCATCGCCAGTTACGTTCGCAGTACCACGTGAAAGCACCAATATTGGTACTGATACCATAGCATCCAGGAGCGTGACACCTTCGTCACTCGCTTCAACTGGTATTACGACAGAAACTGCAAGCTCTACCACCAGTGTATCGTCGAGAATTCCAAGCACCACCGGTATTACAGACTTTAGCACTGCCTCAGAAACTGCTACGCCATCTGTCGTTATGACGTCGACGTTGTCAACAGAAAAGTACACCACACCTGACTTCATCAGTTTGGACACGTTAACATCGGGAAGTTCAACTGATTCCAGCAGAGCTACAGGTTCGACATCCAGCTACACACGCACAACGGAAGGCACAAGCACATCCAGTATCGTTGGTTCAACTGTCGGATCTGAAGCTGTTTCCACACAAAGCGCTGAGAGGTCATCGCCAGTTACGTTCGCAGTACCACGTGAAAGCACCAATATTGGCACTGATACCATAGCATCCAGGAGCGTGACACCTTCGTCACTCGCTTCAACTGGTATTACCACAGAAACTGCAAGCTCTACCACCAGTGTATCGTCGAGAATTCCAAGCACCACCGGTATTACAGACTTTAGCACTGCCTCAGAAACTGCTACGCCATCTGTCGTTATGACGTCGACGTTGTCAACAGACAAGTCCACCACACCTGACTTCATCGGTTTGGAGACGTTAACATCGGGAAGTTCAACTGATTCCAGCAGAGCTACAGGTTCGACTTCCAGCTACACACGCACAACGGAAGGCACAAGCACATCCAGTATCGTTGGTTCAACTGTCGGATCTGAAGCTGTTTCTACACAAAGTGCTGAGAGGTCATCGCCAGGTACGTTCGCAGTACCACGTGAAAGCACCAATATTGGCACTGATACCATAGCGTTCAAAAGCGTGACACCTTCGTCACTCGCTTCAACTGGTATTACGACAGAAACGGCAAGCTCTACCACCAGTGTATCGTCGAGAATTCCAAGCACCACCGGTATTACAGACTTTAGCACTGCCTCAGAAACTGCTACGCCATCTGTCGTTATGACGTCGACGTTGTCAACAGACAAGTCCACCACACCTGACCTCATCGGTTTGGAGACGTTAACATCTGGAAGTTCAACTGATTCCAGCAGAGCTACAGGCTCGACATCCAGCTACACACGCACAACGGAAGGCACAAGCACATCCAGTATCGTTAGCTCAACTGTCGGATCTGAAGCTGTTTCCACACAAAGCGCTGAGACGTCATCGCCAGTTACGTTCGCAGTACCACGTGAAAGCACCAATATTGGCACTGATACCATAGCATCCAGGAGCGTGACACCTTCGTCACTCGCTTCAACTGGTATTACGACAGAAACGGCAAGCTCTACCACCAGTGTATCGTCGAGAATTCCAAGCACCACCGGTATTACAGACTTTAGCACTGCCTCAGAAACTGCTACGCCATCTGTCGTTATGACGTCGACGTTGTCAACAGACAAGTCCACCACACCTGACTTCATCAGTTTGGAGACGTTAACATCGGGAAGTTCAACTGATTCCAGCAGAGCTACAGGTTCGACATCCAGCTACACACGCACAACGGAAGGCACAAGCACATCCAGTATCGTTGGTTCAACTGTCGGATCTGAAGCTGTTTCCACACAAAGCGCTGAGACGTCATCGCCAGTTACGTTCGCAGTACCACGTGAAAGCACCAATATTGGCACTGATACCATAGCATCCAGGAGCGTGACACCTTCGTCACTCGCTTCAACTGGTATTACGACAGAAACGGCAAGCTCTACCACCAGTGTATCGTCGAGAATTCCAAGCACCACCGGTATTACAGACTTTAGCACTGCCTCAGAAACTGCTACGCCATCTGTCGTTATGGCTTCGACGTTGGCAACATACAAGCACACCACGCCTGACTTCATCAGTTTGGAGACGTTAACATCGGGAAGTTCAACTGATTCCAGCAGAGCTACAGGTTCGACATCCAGCTACACACGCACAACGGAAGGCACAAGCACATCCAGTATCGTTGGTTCAACTGTCGGATCTGAAGCTGTTTCCACACAAAGCGCTGAGACGTCATCGCCAGTTACGTTCGCAGTACCACGTGAAAGCACCAATATTGGCACTGATACCATAGCATCCAGGAGCGTGACACCTTCGTCACTCGCTTCAACTGGTATTACGACAGAAACGGCAAGCTCTACCACCAGTGTATCGTCGAGAATTCCAAGCACCACCGGTATTACAGACTTTAGCACTGCCTCAGAAACTGCTACGCCATCTGTCGTTATGACGTCGACGTTGTCAACAGACAAGTCCACCACACCCGACTTCATCGGTTTGGAGACGTTAACATCGGGAAGTTCAACTGATTCCAGCAGAGCTACAGGTTCGACTTCCAGCTACACACGCACAACGGAAGGCACAAGCACATCCAGTATCGTTGGTTCAACTGTCGGATCTGAAGCTGTTTCTACACAAAGTGCTGAGAGGTCATCGCCAGTTACGTTCGCAGTACCACGTGAAAGCACCAATATTGGCACTGATACCATAGCATTCAAAAGCGTGACACCTTCGTCACTCGCTTCAACTGGTATTACGACAGAAACGGCAACCTCTACCACCAGTGTATCGTCGAGAATTCCAAGCACCACCGGTATTACAGACTTTAGCACTGCCTCAGAAACTGCTACGCCATCTGTCGTTATGACGTCGACGTTGTCAACAGAAAAGTACACCACACCTGACTTCATCAGTTTGGACACGTTAACATCGGGAAGTTCAACTGATTCCAGCAGAGCTACAGGTTCGACATCCAGCTACACACGCACAACGGAAGGCACAAGCACATCCAGTATCGTTGGTTCAACTGTCGGATCTGAAGCTGTTTCCACACAAAGCGCTGAGAGGTCATCGCCAGTTACGTTCGCAGTACCACGTGAAAGCACCAATATTGGCACTGATACCATAGCATCCAGGAGCGTGACACCTTCGTCACTCGCTTCAACTGGTATTACCACAGAAACTGCAAGCTCTACCACCAGTGTATCGTCGAGAATTCCAAGCACCACCGGTATTACAGACTTTAGCACTGCCTCAGAAACTGCTACGCCATCTGTCGTTATGACGTCGACGTTGTCAACAGACAAGTCCACCACACCTGACTTCATCGGTTTGGAGACGTTAACATCGGGAAGTTCAACTGATTCCAGCAGAGCTACAGGTTCGACTTCCAGCTACACACGCACAACGGAAGGCACAAGCACATCCAGTATCGTTGGTTCAACTGTCGGATCCGAAGCTGTTTCCACACAAAGCGCTGAGAGGTCATCGCCAGTTACGTTCGCAGTACCACGTGAAAGCACCAATATTGGTACTGATACCATAGCATCCAGGAGCGTGACACCTTCGTCACTCGCTTCAACTGGTATTACGACAGAAACTGCAAGCTCTACCACCAGTGTATCGTCGAGAATTCCAAGCACCACCGGTATTACAGACTTTAGCACTGCCTCAGAAACTGCTACGCCATCTGTCGTTATGACGTCGACGTTGTCAACAGAAAAGTCCACCACACCTGACTTCATCGGTTTGGAGACGTTAACATCGGGAACTTCAACTGATTCCAGCAGAGCTACAGGTTCGACTTCCAGCTACACACGCACAACGGAAGGCACAAGCACATCCAGTATCGTTGGTTCAACTGTCGGATCTGAAGCTGTTTCTACACAAAGTGCTGAGAGGTCATCGCCAGGTACGTTCGCAGTACCACGTGAAAGCACCAATATTGGCACTGATACCATAGCGTTCAAAAGCGTGACACCTTCGTCACTCGCTTCAACTGGTATTACGACAGAAACGGCAAGCTCTACCACCAGTGTATCGTCGAGAATTCCAAGCACCACCGGTATTACAGACTTTAGCACTGCCTCAGAAACTGCTACGCCATCTGTCGTTATGACGTCGACGTTGTCAACAAACAAGTCCACCACACCTGACCTCATCAGTTTGGAGGCGTTAACATCGGGAAGTTCAACTGATTCCAGCAGAGCTACAGGTTCGGCATCCAGCTACACACGCACAACGGATGGCACAATCACGTCCAGTATCGTTGGTTCAACTGTCGGATCTGAAGCTGTTTCCACACAAAGCGCTGAGACGTCATCGCCAGTTACGTTCGCATTACCACGTGAAAGCACCAATATTGGCACTGTTACCATAGCATCCAGGAGCGTGACACCTTCGTCACTCGCTTCAACTGGTATTACCACAGAAACTGCAAGCTCTACCACCAGTGTATCGTCGAGAATTCCAAGCACCACCGGTATTACAGACTTTAGCACTGCCTCAGAAACTGCTATGCCATCTGTCGTTATGACGTCGACGTTGTCAACAGAAAAGTCCACCACACCTAACTTCATCAGTTTGGACACGTTAACATCGGGAAGTTCAACTGATTCCAGCAGAGCTACAGGTTCGACTTCCAGCTACACACGCACAACGGAAGGCACAAGCACATCCAGTATCGTTGGTTCAACTGTCTTATCTGATGCTGTTTCCACACAAAGCGTTGAGACGTCATCGCCACTTACGTTCGCAGTACCACGGGAAAGCACCAATATTGGCACTGATACCATTGCATCCAGGAGCGTGACACCTGCGTCACTCGCTTCAACTGGTATTACGACAGAAACGGCGAGCTCTACCACCAGTGCATCGTCGAGAATTCCAAGCACCATCGGTATTACAGACTTTAGCGCTGCCTCAGAAACTGCTACGCCATCTGTCGTTATGACGTCGACGTTGTCAACAAACAAGTCCACCACACCTGACCTCATCAGTTTGAAGACATTAACATCGGGAAGTTCAACTGATTCCAGCCGAGCTACAGGTTCGGCATCCAGCTACACACGCACAACGGAGGGCACAAGCACATCCAGTATCGTTGGTTCAACTGTCGGATCTGAAGCTGTTTCCACACAAAGCGCTGAGACGTCATCGGCAGTTTCGTTCGCCTTACCACGTGAAAGCACCAATATTGGCTCTGTTACCATAGCATCCAGGAGCGTGACACCTTCGTCACTCGCTTCAACTGGTATTACCACAGAAACTGCAAGCTCTACCACCAGTGTATCGTCGAGAATTCCAAGCACCACCGGTATTACAGACTTTAGCACTGCCTCAGAAACTGCTACGCCATCTGTCGTTATGACGTCGACGTTGTCAACAGAAAAGTCCACCACACCGACTTCATCAGTTTGGACACGTTAACATCGGGAAGTTCAACTGATTCCAGCAGAGCTACAGGCTCGACATCCAGCTACACACGCACAACGGAAGGCACAAGCACATCCAGTATCATTGGCTCAACTGTCGGATCTGAAGCTGTTTCCACACAAAGCGCTGAGACGTCATCGCCAGTTACGTTCGCAGTACCACGTGAAAGCACCAATATTGGCACTGATACCATAGCATCCAGAAGCGTGACACCTTCGTCACTCGCTTCAACTGGTATTACGAAAGAAACGGCAAGCTCTACCACCAGTGTATTGTCGGGAATTCCAAGCACCACCGGTATTACACACTTTAGCACTGCCTCAGAAACTGCTACGCCATCTTTCGTTATGACGCGACGTTGTCAACAGACAAGTACACCACACCTGACTTCATCAGTTTGAAGACGTTAACATCGGGAAGTTCAACTGATTCCAGCAGAGCTACAGGTTCGGCATCCAGCTACACACGCACAACGGAAGGCACAAGCACATCCAGTATCGTTGGTTCAACTGTCGGATCTGAAGCTGTTTCCACACAAAGCGCTGAGACGTCATCGCCAGTTACGTTCGCAGTACCACGTGAAAGCACCAATATTGGCACTGATACCATAGCATCCAGGAGCGTGACACCTTCGTCACTCGCTTCAACTGGTATTACGACAGAAACTGCAAGCTCTACCACCAGTGTATCGTCGAGAATTCCAAGCACCACCGGTATTACAGACTTTAGCACTGCCTCGGAAACTGCTACGCCATCTGTCGTTATGACGTCGACGTTGTCAACAGACAAGTCCACCACACCTGACATCATCGGTTTGGAGACGTTAACATCGGGAAGTTCAATTGATTCCAGCAGAGCTACAGGTTCGACTTCCAGCTACACACGCACAACGGAAGGCACAAGCACATCCAGTATCGTTGGTTCAACTGTCTTATCTGAAGCTGTTTCCACACAAAGCGCTGAGACGTCATCGCCAGTTACGTTCGCAGTACCACGGGAAAGCACCAATATTGGCACTGATACCATTGCATCCAGGAGCGTGACACCTTCGTCACTCGCTTCAACTGGTATTACGACAGAAACTGCAAGCTCTACCACCAGTGTATCGTCGAGAATTCCAAGCACCACCGGTATTACAGACTTTAGCACTGCCTCAGAAACTGCTACGCCATCTGTCGTTATGACGTCGACGTTGTCAACAGAAAAGTACACCACACCTGACTTCATCAGTTTGGACACGTTAACATCGGGAAGTTCAACTGATTCCAGCAGAGCTACAGGTTCGACATCCAGCTACACACGCACAACGGAAGGCACAAGCACATCCAGTATCGTTGGCTCAACTGTCGGATCTGAAGCTGTTTCCACACAAAGCGCTGAGACGTCATCGCCAGTTACGTTCGCAGTACCACGTGAAAGCACCAATATTGGCACTGATACCATAGCAACCAGGAGCGTGACACCTTCGCCACTCGCTTCAACTGGTATTACGACAGAAACTGCAAGCTCTACCACCAGTGTATCGTCGAGAATTCCAAGCACCACCGGTAGTACAGACAATAGCACTGCCTCAGAAACTGCTACGCCATCTGTCGTTATGACGCCGACGTTGTCAACAGACAAGTACACCACACCTGACTTCATCAGTTTGGAGACGTTAACATCGGGAAGTTCAACTGATTCCAGCAGAGCTACAGGTTCGACATCCAGCTACACACACACAACGGAAGGCACAAGCACATCCAGTATCGTTGGTTCAACTGTCGGATCTGAAGCTGTTTCCACACAAAGCGCTGAGACGTCATCGCCAGTTACGTTCGCAGTACCACGTGAAAGCACCAATATTGGCACTGATACCATAGCATCCAGAAGCGTGACACCTTCGTCACTCGCTTCAACTGGTATTACGACAGAAACGGCAAGCTCTACCACCAGTGTATCGTCGAGAATTCCAAGCACCACCGGTATTACTGACTTTAGCACTGCCTCAGAAACTGCTACGCCATCTGTCGTTATGACGTCGACGTTGTCAACAGAAAAGTACACCACACCTGACATTCATCAGTTTGGACACGTTAACATCGGGAAGTTCAACTGATTCCAGCAGAGCTACAGGTTCGACTTCCAGCTACACACGCACAACGGAAGGCACAAGCACATCCAGTATCGTTGGTTCAACTGTCTTATCTGAAGCTGTTTCCACACAAAGCGCTGAGACGTCATCGCCAGTTACGTTCGCAGTACCACGGGAAAGCACCAATATTGGCACTGATACCATTGCATCCAGGAGCGTGACACCTTCGTCACTCGCTTCAACTGGTATTACCACAGAAACTGCAAGCTCTACCACCAGTGTATCGTCGGGAATTCCAAGCACCACCGGTATTACAGACTTTAGCACTGCCTCAGAAACTGCTACGCCATCTGTCGTTATGACGTCGACGTTGTCAACAGAAAAGTACACCACACCTGACTTCATCAGTTTGGACACGTTAACATCGGGAAGTTCAACTGATTCCAGCAGAGCTACAGGTTCGACATCCAGCTACACACGCACAACGGAAGGCACAAGCACATCCAGTATCATTGGCTCAACTGTCGTATCTGAAGCTGTTTCCACACAAAGCGCTGAGAGGTCATCGCCAGTTACGTTCGCAGTACCACGTGAAAGCACCAATATTGGCACTGATACCATAGCATCGAGGAGCGTGACACCTTCGTCACTCGCTTCAACTGGTATTACGACAGAAACTGCAAGCTCTACTACCACCAGTGTATCGTCGAGAATTCCAAGCACCACCGGTATTACATACTTTAGCACTGCCTCAGAAACTGCTACGCCAGCTGTCGTTATGACGTCGACGTTGTCAACAGAAAAGTATACCACACCTGACTTCATCAGTTTGGACACGTTAACATCGGGAAGTTCAACTGATTCCAGCAGAGCTACAGGTTCGACATCCAGCTACACACGTACAACGGAAGGCACAAGCACATCCAGTATCGTTGGCTCAACTGTCGGATCTGAAGCTGTTTCCACACAAAGCGCTGAGACGTCATCGCCAGTTACGTTCACAGTACCACGTGAAAGCACCAATATTGGCACTGATACCATAGCAACCAGGAGCGTGACACCTTCCTCACTCGCTTCAACTGGTATTACGACAGAAGCTGCAAGCTCTACCACCAGTGTATCGTCGAGAATTCCAAGCACCACCGGTAGTACAGACAATAGCACTGCCTCAGAAACTGCTACGCCATCTGTCGTTATGACGCCGACGTTGTCAACAGACAAGTACACCACACCTGACTTCATCAGTTTGGACACGTTAACATCGGGAAGTTCAACTGATTCCAGCAGAGCTACAGGTTCGACATCCAGCTACACACACACAACGGAAGGCACAAGCACATCCAGTATCGTTGGTTCAACTGTCGGATCTGAAGCTGTTTCGACACAAAACCCTGAGACGTCATCGCCAGTTACGTTCGCAGTACCACGTGAAAGCACCAATATTGGCACTGATACCATAGCATCCACAAGCGTGACACCTTCGTCACTCGCTTCAACTGGTATTACGACAGAAACGGCAAGCTCTACCACCAGTGTATCGTCGAGAATTCCAAGCACCACCGGTATTACTGACTTTAGCACTGCCTCGGAAACTGCTACGCCATCTGTCGTTATGACGTCGACGTTGTCAACAGAAAAGTACACCACACCTGCATTCATCAGTTTGGACACGTTAACATCGGGAAGTTCAACTGATTCCAGCAGAGCTACAGGTTCGACTTCCAGCTACACACGCACAACGGAAGGCACAAGCACATCCAGTATCGTTGGTTCAACTGTCTTATCTGAAGCTGTTTCCACACAAAGCGTTGAGACGTCATCGCCAGTTACGTTCGCAGTACCACGGGAAAGCACCAATATTGGCACTGATATCATTGCATCCAGGAGCGTGACACCTGCGTCACTCGCTTCAACTGGTATTACGACAGAAACGGCGAGCTCTACCACCAGTGTACCGTCGAGAATTCCAAGCACCACCGGTATTACAGACTTTAGCACTGCCTCAGAAACTGCTACGCCATCTGTCGTTATGACGTCGACGTTGTCAACAGACAAGTCCACCACACCTGACCTCATCGGTTTGGAGACGTTAACATCGGGAAGTTCAACTGATGCCAGCAGAGCTACAGGTTCGACATCCAGCTACACACGCACAACGGAAGGCACAAGCACATTCAGTATCTTTGGTTCAACTGTCTTATCTGAAGCTGTTTCCACACAAAGCGCTGAGACGTCATCGCCAGTTACGTTCGCAGTACCACGGAAAAGCACCAATATTGTCACTGATACCATAGCATCCAGGAGCGTGACACCTGCGTCACTCGCTTCAACTGGTATTACGACAGTAACGGCGAGCTCTACCACCAGTGTATCGTCGAGAATTCCAAGCACCACCGGTATTACAGACTTTAGCACTGCCTCAGAAACTGCTACGCCATCTGTCGTTATGACGTCGACGTTGTCAACAGAAAAGTACACCACACCTGACTTCATCAGTTTGGACACGTTAACATCGGGAAGTTCAACTGATTCCAGCAGAGCTACAGGTTCGACATCCAGCTACACACGCACAACGGAAGGCACAAGCACATCCAGTATCGTTGGCTCAACTGTCTTATCTGAAGCTGTTTCCACACAAAGCTCTGAGAGGTCATCGCCAGTTACGTTCGCAGTACCACGTGAAAGCACCAATATTGGCACTGATACCATAGCATCCAAGAGCGTGACACCTTCGTCACTCGCTTCCACTGGTATTACGACAGAAACTGCAAGCTCTACCACCAGTGTATCGTCGAGAATTCCAAGCACCACCGGTATTACAGACTTTAGCACTGCCTCAGAAACTGCTACGTCATCTGTCGTTATGACGTCGACGTTGTCAACAGAAAAGTATACCACACCTGACTTCATCAGTTTGGACATGTTAACATCGGGAAGTTCAACTGATTCCAGCAGAGCTGCAGGTTCGACATCCAGCTACACACGTACAACGGAAGGCACAAGCACATCCAGTATCGTTGGCTCAACTGTCGGATCTGAAGCTGTTTCCACACAAAGCGCTGAGACGTCATCGCCAGTTACGTTCGCAGTACCACGTGAAAGCACCAATATTGTCACTGATACCATTGCAACCAGGAGCGTAACACCTTCGTCACTGGCTTCAACTGGTATTACGACAGAAACTGCAAGCTCTACCACCAGTGTATCGTCGAGAATTCCAAGCACCACCGGTAGTACAGACAATAGCACTGCCTCAGAAACTGCTACGCCATCTGTCGTTATGACGCCGACGTTGTCAACAGACAAGTACACCACACCTGACCTCATCGGTTTGGAGACGTTAACATCGGGAAGTTCAACTGATTCCAGCAGAGCTACAGGTTCGGCATCCAGCTACACACGCACAACGGAAGGCACAAGCACATCCAGTATCGTTGGTTCAACTGTCTTATCTGAAGCTGTTTCCACACAAAGCGCTGAGACGTCATCGCCAGTTACGTTCGCATTACCACGTGAAAGCACCAATATTGGCACTGTTACCATAGCATCCTGGAGCGTGACACCTTCGTCACTCACTTCAACTGGTATTACCATTGAAAATGCAAGCTCTACCACCAGTGTATCGTCGAGAATTCCAAGCACCACCGGTATTACTGACTTTAGCACTGCCTCAGAAACTGCTACGCCATCTGTCGTTATGACGTCGACGTTGTCAACAGAAAAGTACACCACACCTGACTTCATCAGTTTGGGCACGTTAACATCGGGAAGTTCAACTGATTTCAGCAGAGCTATAGGTTCGACATCCAGCTACACACGCACAACGGGAGGCACAAGCACCTCCAGTACCGTTGGTTCAACTGCTAGATCTGAGTATGTTTTCACACAAAGCACTGAGATGTCATCGCCCGTTACGTTCGCAGTACCACGGGAAAGCACCAATATTGGCACTGATACCATAGCATCCAAGAGCGTGACACCTTCGTCACTCGCTTCAACTGGTATTACGACAGAAACTGCAAGCTCTACCACCAGTGTATCGTCGAGAATTCCAAGCACCACCGGTATTACAGACTTTAGCACTGCCTCAGAAACTACTACGCCATCTGTCGTTATGACGTCGACGTTGTCAACAAACAAGTCGACCACACCTGACCTCATCAGTTTGGAGACGTTAACATCGGGAAGTTCAACTGATTCCAGCAGAGCTACAGGTTCGGCATCCAGCTACACACGCACAACGGAAGGCACAAGCACATCCAGTATCGTTGGCTCAACTATCGGATCTGAAGCTGTTTCCACACAAAGCGCTGAGACGTCATCGCCAGTTACGTTCGCATTTCTACGTGAAAGCACCAATATTGGCACTGTTACCATAGCATCCAGGAGCGTGACACCTTCGTCACTCGCTTCAACTGGTATTACCACAGAAACTGCAAGCTCTACCACCAGTGTATCGTCGATAATTCCAAGCACCACCGGTATTACAGACTTTAGCACTGCCTCAGAAACTGCTACGCCATCTGTCGTTATGACGTCGACGTTGTCAACAGAAAAGTACACCACACCTGACTTCTTCAGTTTGGACACGTTAACATCGGGAAGTTCAACTGATTCCAGCAGAGCTATAGGTTCGACATCCAGCTACACACGCACAACGGAAGGCACAAGCACATCCAGTATCGTTGGCTCAACTGTCGGATCTGAAGCTGTTTCCACACAAAGCGCTGAGACGTCATCGCCAGTTACGTTCGCAGTACCACGTGAAAGCACCAATATTGGCACTGATACCATAGCATCCAGGAGCGTGACACCTTCGTCACTCGCTTCAACTGGTATTACGACAGAAACTGCAAGCTCTACCACCAGTGTATCTTCGAGAATTCCAAGCACCACCGGTATTACAGACTTTAGCACTGCCTCAGAAACTGCTACGCCATCTGTCGTTATGACGTCGACGTTGTCAACAGAAAAGTACACCACACCTGACTTCATCAGTTTGGGCACGTTAACATCGGGAAGTTCAACTGATTTCAGCAGAGCTACAGGTTCGACATCCAGCTACACACGCACAACGGAAGGCACAAGCACATCCAGTATCGTTGGTTCAACTGTACGATCTGAAGCTGTTTCCACACAAAGCGCTGAGACGTCATCGCCAGTTACGTTCGCAGCACCACGGGAAAGCACCAGTATTGGCACTGACACCATAGCATCCAGGAGCGTGGCACCTTCGTCACTCGCTTCAACTGGTATTACGACAGAAAATGCAAGCTCTACCACCAGTGTATCTTCGAGAATTCCAAGCACCACCGGTATTACAGACTTTAGCACTGCTTCAGAAACTGCTACGCCATCTGTCGTTATGACGTCGACGTTGTCAACCGACAAATCCACCACACATGACTTCATCAGTTTGGAGACGTTAACATCGGGAAGTTCAACTGATTCCAGCAGCGCCACAGGTTCGACACCCAGCTACATGCACACAACGGAAGGCATAAGCACCTCCAGTACCGTTGGTTCAACTGCTAGATCTGAGTCTGTTGTCACACAAAGCACTGAGATGTCATCGCCCGTTACGTTCGCAGTACCACGGGAAAGCACCAATATTGGCACTGATACCATAGCATCCAGGAGCGTGACCCCTTCGTCACTCGCTTCAACTGGTATTACGACAGAAACTGCAAGCTCTACCACCAGTGTATCGTCGGGAATTCCAAGCACCGCCGGTATTACAGACTTTAGCACTGCCTCAGAAACTGCTACGCCATCTGTCGTTATGACGCCGACGTTGTCAACAGACAAGTACGCCACACCTGACTTCATCAGTTTGGAGACGTTAACATCGGGAAGTTCAACTGATTCCAGCAGCGCCACAGGTTCGACACCCAGCTACATGCACACAACGGAAGGCATAAGCACCTCCAGTACCGTTGGTTCAACTGCTAGATCTGAGTCTGTTGTCACACAAAGCACTGAGATGTCATCGCCCGTTACGTTCGCAGTACCACGGGAAAGCACCAATATTGGCACTGATACCATAGCATCCAGGAGCGTGACCCCTTCGTCACTCGCTTCAACTGGTATTACGACAGAAACTGCAAGCTCTACCACCGGGGTATCGTCCAGAATTCCAAGCTCCACCGGTATTACAGACTTTAGCACTGCCTCAGAAACTGCCACGCCATCTGTCGTTATGACGTCGACGTTGTCAACAGAAAAGTACACCACACCGGACTTCATCAGTTTGGATACGTTAACATCGGGAAGTTCAACTGATTTCAGCAGAGCTACAGGTTCGACATCCAGCTACACACGCACAACGGAAGGCACAAGCACATCCAGTATCGTTGGCTCAACTGTCGGATCTGAAGCTGTTTCCACACAAAGCGCTCAGACGTCATCGCCAGTTACGTTCGCAGTACCACGTGAAAGCACCAATATTGGAACTGATACCATAGCATCCAGAAGCGTGACACCTTCGTCACTCGCTTCAACTGGTATTACGACAGAAACGGCAAGCTCTGCCACCAGTGTATCGTCGAGAATTCCAAGCACCACCGGTAGTACAGACAATAGCACTGCCTCAGAAACTGCTACGCCATCTGTCGTTATGACGCCGACGTTGTCAACAGACAAGTACTCCACACCTGACTTCATCAGCTTTGACACGTTAACATCGGGAAGTTCAACTAATTCCAGCAGAGCTACAGATTCGACATCCAGCTACACACGCACAACGGAAGGCACAAGCACATCCAGTACCGTTGGTTCAACTGCTAGATCTGATTCTGTTTCCACACAAGGCGCTGACGTGCAAGGCGCTGACACGTCGGCGGCAGTTACGTTCGCAGTACCACGGGAAAGCACCATTATTGGCACTGATACCATAGCATCCAGGAGTGTGACACCTTCGTCACTCGCTTCAACTGGTATTACGACAGAAACGGCAAGCTCTACCACCGGTATTACAGACTTTAGCACTGTTTCAGAAACTGCTACGCCATCTGTCGTTATGACGTCGACGTTGTCAACAGACAAATCCACCACACCTGACTTCATCAGTTTGGAGATGTTAACATCGGGAAGTTCAACTGATTCCAGCATCGCCACAGGTTCGACACCCAGCTACATGCACGCAACGGAAGGCACAAGCACCTCCAGTACCGTTGGTTCAACTGCTAGATCTGAGTCTGTTTTCACACAAAGCACTGAGATGTCATCGCCCGTTACGTTCGCAGTACCACGGGAAAGCACCAATATTGGTACTGATACCATAGCATCCAGGAGCGTGACACCTTCGTCACTCGCTTCAACTGGCATTACGACAGAAACGGCAGGCTCTACCACCAGTGTATCGTCGAGAATTTCAAGCACCACCGGTATTATAGACTTTAGCACTGCCTCAGACACTGCTGCGCCATCTGTCGTTAAGACGTCGACGTTGTCAACAGACAAGTCCACCACAACTGACTTCATCAGTTTGGAGACGTTAACATCGGGAAGTTCAACTGATTCCAGTAGTTCCACAGGTTCGACACTCAGCTACAGGCACACAACGGAAGGCGCAAGCATATCCAGTACCGTTGGTTCAATTGCTAGATCTGAGTCTGTTTCCACACAAAGCGCTGAGACGTCATCGCCAATTACGTTCGTAGTACCACGGGAAAGCACCAATATTGGCACTGATACCATAGCATCCAACAACGTGACACCTGCGTCATTCGCTTCAACTGGTATTACGACAGAAACGGCAAGCTCTACCACCAGTGTACCGTCGACAATTCCAAGCATGACCGGTATTACAGACTTTAGCACTGCCTCAGAAACTGCTACGCCATCTGCCGTTATAACGTCGACGTTGCAAACAGAAACTCATACCACAACTGATTTTAACAGTTCGACATCCAGCTACACGTACCCGGCAAAAGGCACAAGCACATCCACTACCGTTGGTTCAACTGTCGGATCTGAAGCTGGTTCCATACCAAGCACCGAGACGTCAGTTCCAGTTACGTTCGCAGTACCAGGGGAAAGCACCAGTATTCGCACTGATACCGTAGAATCCAGTACCGTGACACCTGCGCCACACGCCTCATCTGATATTACGACCACAGAAATGGCAAGCTCCACCACCCGTGTTTCGTCGAGAATTCCAGGTACCCCCGGTATAACAGATTTCAGTGCTGCCTCAGAAACTACTACGCCATCTGTCGTTATAATGTCGACGTTTTCAACAGACAAGTCTACCACAGCTGATTTTACCAGTTTGGAGACGTTCACAATGCGAAGTTCAACTGATTCTAGCAGTGCCACAGGTTCGACATCTAGCTACATGCACACAACGGAAGGCACAAGCACACCCAGTACCGTTGGTGCAACTGCCGGATCTGAAGCTGTTTCCACACCAAGCACTGAGGCGACTTCGCCAGTTACGTTTGCAGTATCATGGGAAAGCACCAATATTGGCATCGATACCGTAGCATCCAGTAGCGTAACACCTTCGTCACCCGTCTCATCTGGTATTACAACGACCACAGAAATGGCAAGTTCTACCGCCAGTTTTTCGTCGAGAATTACAAGCACCACCGGTATTACAGACTATAGCACTGCCACAGAAACTGCACCGCCATCTGTCTTTAAAACTCCGACGCTTTCAACAGATACTCCCACAAGAGCTGATTTCAACAGTTTGGAGATGTCAGCAATGGGAAGTTCAACTGATTCCAGCACTGCCACAGGTTCGAAATCCAGCTTCATGTACACGACAGAGGGCACAAGCACATTCAGTACTGTTAGTTCAACTACCGGACCAGAAGCGGTGTCCGAATTAAACACGGAGACTGTGTCGCCAGTTACGAGCACAGCACCAGGGGAAAGCACCAGTATTAGCACGGATGCCGTAGGATACAGAAGCGTGACACTCGCCTCATCTGGATTTACAACGACCACGGACATGACAAGCTCTAAAACCAGTGTGTCGTCTAGAAAATCCAGCACCACTGGTATTGCAGACTTTAGCACTTCCACAGACACTGCTGTGCAATCTGTCGTTAAAACGTCGACGATGTCAACAGACACTCCTACAACAGCCGATTCCACCAGATCGGTGACTTCAACAATGGAAAGTTCAGCTGATTCCAGCACTGTCCCAATTTCGGCATCCAGCTTTATGTACATGACACAAGGCACAAGCACAATCAATACCGCTGCTTCAACTACCGGATCAAAAACCGTGTCCACATCAAGCATTGGTACATTGCCAGTTGCGAGCACAACACCAGGGGAAAGCACAAGTATTGACACTGGTACCGTAGCATCAAGAACCGGTACAGCGATGAGCGTCTCCAAGCCAAAGGTGCCCACTACGACAGCGTCATCTACAACTGCGCCAAAGGCTGTAGGTGAGTAAATGCCAGTTTTATTCCTATTATCAAAATAACTATAAAATGTGTAAGAAATGTTTTTCTTCGGTAGGAGTGTCGATTTGTGAGGATTAGATCCTAGATTTTGATATTTAAAAATTTTAGTCGGTGTTTCACTATGCATTGCTCAAGCCTTTCTATTTGCAAAAACCTGTCGTTTGAACTCATTGCTGTACCCAGACATGGCAAACACAATATTGCCCTTGGTATGGCCGCTCTAACATGGAATGTGGAGCCAGATTTTATCGTCCAGTCTAGGGTCGAAAATAGTAAATTGTAGTAATAAAGTATCTAACTTGATACCGGTAGCTTACTCCGAATACTCCGAAATACTCCGAATATGTTCTAGAAAAAGATCATTTATAGACAGACTAATCACCGAAGCTTATCTTAAATAGACGACAGATGTTCGAGATAACATAAATTGCAGATCATCCAATATCCACGTTTGAAAGAATGCCGTGATGTTCGAGCGGACCGCCAACCTGTTACTAAATTTCGTCAAATGCCAGGGTCCTGTCGAAAAAGGGGACTGCGTGGACTGCATCCTAGATTGAAATTTGGCCTAACAGGCGATTCTCAAACAGGGCGTTTACATGTAAATACACAATATGAAGAAGCGTACCATTTATGTAAGAGTCTAGATTATGACCCCATTTTGTCAGACGTCGGTCATTCTTGGAGCCGAGATGGTGTAATATTTTCCCTCAATTTTGACTAGGAGGTGAATACATCTCACATTTAATTTATAAAACAGAATGTGAAATCACATACATAATTATACATTGCTCATCTCTATACAGACCGACTTGTACATGATAATTACTACTTAACTAAAGTGGCCATAGTTATGAGGGATGAATATGCTCAGCTAAACGTATGAATAAGATCGCCCCAGTTGATCAAACATCTAAACGAATTCGTCCATTCATTGGGACGCACTGTCTTAACATTGTATTATCAGAAAATGTATTAAATGTGAATCAAATCATTGAAGAAATACATTTCAACGTCGGACCTAGCGTACAATGACCAAGGCAGCGCTCATTGTACACATATATTGTCTCGAGATCAAACAGTATCATCAGCTGATATCATGACAATGCCTATTGAAATAGTTGTTATTCACATGAATTCCATGGGAAAAGTCGATATAACTAAGTACAAACCTTTTTTCGCTCAAAATTCAGACTACCGGTATGCGGTACATTTTTCGTGCTCAAACGAATCTCCAAAAAAAATATGTCATATTCTCAGATTCACTATCATGCCGTAAAGCAATTAAAAGTGGAAATTCAACTCATCCCACCATCTTGAAAATTCTACAATTATATGACACCAGATTTGATCAACAGATAGATATTGTGTTTTGATGGTGCCTAGTCACGTTGACATCAAAGGCAATACTGAAGCTGATAGATTGGCTAAGACAGCTCTAGATGAAGAAGTTGATCCTGCTGGAATTCCATACAGCGATTTCAGACCATCTATCTGCGCTTATGTTAGAAAGCCGTTTCAATCTTTATGGGATACTGTGGATAATAACAAACTTCACGAGTTCAAAAAAACGGTTGGTTATACTCATCTGAACAGTCATACACGTTTCGACCAGGCCATGATTAGACGATGTAGGATCGGTCACACACGATTAACTCATGACTATTTAGTAAAACAGAAGCGGATTCCAAGGTGTATACCTTGCCATGAAGATCTCACGGTGAAACATATTCTAATAGACTGCATAGATTTTAAGATTGTAAGAGATACTTTTTATCGAGCAGCTACGCTGGAAGATCTTTTTAGCAGCGTGAAAGAGGATTGTATTTTAGATTATTTGAGAGAGATGTTTTAATGTTTGTACCTGTTTTAACGCAATAGTTTATCGAGTTTTTGAATTGATTACTTAGACTTGTTTGATCGTCGCTATATAGCTGAAATATTGCTGAATGCGACGTTAAACCTTAATTCTCTCTCTCTCTCTCTCGCCAATAAAAATCCAAATCAAACACTAAGACTTCGTTTTCAGCCCGATGAGGCCGGTCTAACAGGAATTTCCGTCTGATATTTGTATTCATCTACCAGACAACCAGTTTACGACCAGTTCTTTGATGTTACTTTTAGATTGTTGTTGGATTGGATACCTTACTGTGGTTCTAAGTTTTATTTGATCGTCGCTTTTATAGCTGAAATTCTGCTGAACACGACGTTACATCAAATTCTCTCTGTTTCAACTATTTACGAACAATACTCAGTTATATTAGTATACATCAACCTACTTCAAAACTGGCAAATTTTTTGCGTAGCAATAAATAAAGGAGAAAAAAACACTGGCAAAACAAAAGCATACTCACTTGCGTAAGCAAAGCGTCTCCCAGTTGTTGAACGACATTGCCCGAGTCAAAACAATGTTTATTTGCAAATAGTGTGAGCCCGCGAACGATAAAATAAGTGCATGTATTGCAGCGAGAACACATTGTAAAATACTCGTGAAATCTGTGAACCAGGAATTCTGTCATTAGTCTAACAGAGCTTGAAATTAATCATTACCATTTTCGCCCTTCAATTGACGTAAAACTTTAATTCCGCGTGGAAGATTCCATCCCCGGAAACATATTTTTTCGGAAGAACTTTTTGTCCCCCGCCGCAATGCGGCTGGGAACTTCAAAATGGTTCTTGCTTCTTTGTGTCCGTGGATATCCGTGTACATGTCTGTTTGAGTTTTCCGCAAGCGATAACTTTCAAACGCTTTGTTGGATTCTTCCAAAATTCGGCAGACCCGTCATTTAAAACAACTTCAATCGGCAACACTGCGTGCAATATACTTGGCCCTTTTCACTCCTTGGTTGAATGGTTCCCCACATGTAGTCACATATTGTATGTGTCTTACATGACGGATTTGCCCAAAATTCGGCATACGCATTCCTTGCGACAAGACGCCAGTTGGTATTGCATTTCAGCAACATCTGCGTGAAGGTGGCGCCATTGGATCAAAATGGGTCTTGCTTCTTTGTGTCCGTGGATATCTGTTTGTACACTTTGTCGGATTCTCCCAAAATCCGGCGTACACATTCCTTGTGACAAGACATCGGCTGCTATTGCATTTCAGCAACATCTACCTGAAGGTGTCGGCACTGGGTTTCGCTTCTTCATGTCCGCTCCTGTCTCTGGATGTCCGTGAATTCAAATTCTTTGCAAGCGTTAACTTCAGAACGCTTTGTTGGATTATTCTGAAATTCGGTATATGCATTTCTTGCGACAACATTGACTAACGATGGCGCCACTTCGAGTCTCGCTTCTTCGCGTCCGTTCCAGTTAAAATGGGTCTTGCTGTCTTCGTGTCCGTGGATGTCTGTTCAAATTCTTCACAGGCGATAACTTCCAAATGCTTTGACGGATTCCTCCGAAATTTGCATACACACTCCTTGTGACCAGACGTGGGTTGGTATTTCGTTTGCAAAATCCAGCTGAAGGTGGCGCCACTGGGTCTTCTTCCAATCTTCTGTGCATATCCGTGGTTGTCCATTCAAATTCTTCAGAAGCGATAATTTCGAAATGCTTTGTCGAATTTCTCCGATATTTGGCATATGCATTCCTTCTGACAAGATGTTGGTATTGCGTCTGCCTGTAGGTGGCGCCACTAGGGTCCTTTCCATTCTTTTGTGCTGCAAGCGATAACTTTGGAACGCTTTGAAATGTCGCCTGGAATTGAGTTTCACCCACTTGCGCATACAGATGGTGCCACCTGGTGGCAACTTATACATTTGTTTACGAGCAATAACTTGAGAACTGCTCATCGAATTCTTCCCAAATTAGGCATGCATATACATTGTACCTTGCCATGAGATGTTGCTTGGGATTGCATTTCATCCACTTCTGCTTACAGGTGACGCCACCTGGTGACAAAATCTGAAATTTGTTTTTGGCCAATAACCTGAGAACTGCATGCTCATCTGATTCTTCTCAAATTTAGCATGCATGTACCATGCCAGGAGATGGGATTGCCTTTCACTCACTTGCACTTATAGGTGGCGCAATCCCAAATTTGTTTCCGTATAACATCATGAAATAAGATGTCGCTTGAGATTGCATTTCGCCCACTTGCGCCTATAGGTGTCGCCACCTGGTGTTAAAATCAAAATTTGTTTTTGGCCATTAACTTGAGAACTGCTTATCGGAATCTCCTTAAATGTAGCATGCATGTACCATACCAGGAGATGTTGCGTGGGATTGCCTTTCGCTCACTTGTACTCACAGATGATTCCACCTGGTGGCAAAATACCAAATTTGTTTCCGGGTAATAACTTGAGAGCCGCAAACAGATTCTTCTTAAATTTGTAAATGAATACCATGACATGACATAAGATGTCGCTTGGGATTGCGTTTCGCCCACGTGCGCCTACAGGTGGCGACACCTGGTGGCAAACTCTAAATTTGGTTTCCGGGTAATAACTTGAAGACCCCTGTTCAGACACTTCCCAAAGTTCATTTGCTGATACCATGTCATGAGATGATGCTTGGGATTGCGTTTCTCCCACTTGCATCTACAGGCACCTAACACCTCGTGGCAAATTCAAATTTGGTTTCCGGGCAATAGGTCGAGGACGCCCTCAGATTCTCGTCACATTCGGTTTGCAGCTAATATACCTTGAGATGTCAATTGGGTTGCATGTCAGTTACATAATACTATATTACAGCAGCAATCAATGTTCAGTAAGCCGTTCTGAGTTGATGTTAAAACTTGGGGAGGCAGAAAGACCCTTCCGCATCCAACGCCTATGAAGTAGCAGTTGCCTCGCTCATGTATATCCCCTGAGACCAACAATGCAAAAAAATAATGCTGCCATTTCGTTGGGGGACCTAGCATCCTCTGGCTGCTGGTTTTCTTAGGTCATATATTAGCGTGCTGTTTTTTTCTATTTACTTCCTATAATTTTGAAGAACAGGTCAATACCACAGCAGATATATTTTAAGCGCGAGATTCTTTTAAACAATTAATAAAGCTGATCAACTCGGGATATTTGGAATTCTCATAAAAGAAAAATAGCATTTCACTGAAAGGCATACCAGTTAAAACGATCTGTAGCAAAGATATGCTTTTGACTGGAACTGTATACATGGGATAAAATAGCAGCTCAGAGTTCTAAGTTTATAATTAAAAGTGATAAATTCATCCTATTAATCTTTTGTTTTGTTGAGAAAATATGTAATTAATTAAGGCCTTTTACCGAGAAGATTTAAAAGCGCACTCGCAAAGCCGTCGTGATTTTTTTGTGATTCTTAACGGAACCGGTGTGGCGAATCGATCACCTTATCTTCCTTTGGTACTGCATGTTAGTAAGAGGTGGCATATTAGAATAATAAAATGGAAAAACAGCAGCAAAAATGAATACAAAAATAGTTGAGCAACACTAGTCAAAACGGAGGACAAATGATTCCGTCTCGGACATTTCCAAAGATTATATGGGAAATACTTGTCTAGATTCTAAATTGCAAAAGGCTGATGAATCAGAGAATACCCACTAGAGATACTGTAAACAAGTTCTTGGCGTCCACTCGAAGCAATGAATATGGCGGTGTTACGAGAACTGGGAAGAGTGCCTGTAAAATGGCATGCACTAATCAAGAGTATTCACTTTCTGTTCCACATTCAGTCCTCGGACCCATCCTCCTAAGTTTATAAGGGCTATATAGAACAGGTGGAAGTACAAAGGACAAGTAAATGTTAACTTCACATTTTTTCGTAGGCCATATATTACCATGCTGTTATTCCTATTCGCTTCCTATTCTCTCCGGCAACACGCCAATATTACAGAAGAGGTGTTTTCATAGCGACTTTTTCCCCGACAATTTATAAACCTCATCATATCGCAAAATTCTAAATTCTCAAGGAAGAAAAGTTGCATTTTACCGAAAAGCATACCATTTAATAACACCTGTATCAGGAATATGCATTTGACATGAACTGTACTCATTGGAAAGAATAATATTCTTAATTTTACAATCAGTAGTGATAAATTCCTCCTTGTAATATTATTTTTGGAGAAGATGTGAAATTAATAAATCGCTTTTTTCGGTAACATTTAAAATGCGTACTCGTGTTTTCGTCACCATATTTTGGTGATTCAGTCACGAACTAGATTTAAGCCTTGTGCTGACTCCATCACTCTTTTCTCACCAGAAAAATAGTCTCATCATCCTCGGGTACTGTACATTAGCACGAGATGGCATACAAAAACAGTCAGATCGAAACCGAGCAGCAAACAGCTACACTAGCAATACCAGCCAAAACGGAGGACATTCACTGATTCCGTCTCGGATATTTCCAAAGATTATGTAATGAAAAAAGGCAATATTTCGCATAATATTATACTTTATTTGAAACATCAGTAACTAGGCGATAAGCCATGGAAAGTCATTTTCACATGAACACATTTTCATAACGAGCGTTTCAAAATGTTAAAGTACCTTCCAGAACGTGATTCCGTCAAGGTGCAATCACTCCATGTTTTACTTTCCCGTTCATGCAGCGTTTATCTCTCCGCTGTCCTCAAACGAAATACTCTTATGTAAAAATCATATGTGTGCAGGTAACAATTAATGCTTTGCTCTGTCGAATCGTCACTATATTCATCAACTCAACAAATGGGACCAATTTTGAGGTATGTCTGTGGAACTGTGTTCATGAATATTACCATAAGAAACTACACATTGTTGGTACAATGGCACGGTCTTTCCATGACGGTCCCACAAAGGTATTCTTTCGTTGTAAATTAAATTCATGTCAAGTTACATACGCGAGGTCAGTATAATGATAATTGAACACCTGTTTAATTGAGAAATATATACACTCCATGTTTTACTTTCCCGTTCATGCAGCGTTTATCTCTCCGCTGTCCTCAAACGAAATACTCTTATGTAAAAATCATATGTGTGCAGGTAACAATTAATGCTTTGCTCTGTCGAATCGTCACTATATTCATCAACTCAACAAATGGGACCAATTTTGAGGTATGTCTGTGGAACTGTGTTCATGAATATTACCATAAGAAACTACACATTGTTGGTACAATGGCACGGTCTTTCCATGACGGTCCCACAAAGGTATTCTTTCGTTGTAAATTAAATTCATGTCAAGTTACATACGCGAGGTCAGTATAATGATAATTGAACACCTGTTTAATTGAGAAATATAAATAATGCATCATGGGCTTACAGAGTGATATCTGGATTCGCAGCTTCTTTCATCATATTAAACGACGTTCATTTAATTGCAGTCGCGCGGGGACTCAGTTGGCACAGTCAGAAAAGAAACTCCTGAACGGTTTAATTGAGGTGTCGGGTTACAGGTCTTCACGCCTTGTCAATGGAGAACCGCTTAATACCTCTTTGAAACTGCGTTAAAAAATTGGACGAATGAAATCAACTACTAATGTACATTTCTCGAATATCGAAAGCGTTTAAACTGACGGATCATAGGCAAACAGTATACACGAAATGGGGAAAACGTTTTTTTTTTGTTATATCTTCAAAACAATGTTATAATCTTGAAATTTTACAAATAAACACATATATATTCCCTCAATCAAAATTGAATACCTGTACCTTCAGCCTAGTATCTTAAACTCGCGTGAAACAACCAGAGAGATTCAGTCGTGAACCGGTTCACTCCCGTATTCTGGCGCGCAATTTTAGTCCACTGGATGTTCTTGAATTAGAAATAAATTTTTTACCTTTGTACGAATCCATTCATATTTCATTTCGGAACAGTACGCATAAACCGCGAAAGCAAATATGCACTCGTTTAGGCACTTTTATCGTCGACGGCTATATTCGTACGCGCACGGTCAGAACAACAGACGCGCGTACTTCCGGCTGAGCAACGCAGTTATTCCCCTTGTTTGTTTTCGAATACAATACAACACAATATGTTTATTGCACGACTCGTAATATGGTACAAGTATGGCAAACAACATAATTACTATGGTACTATATCAACGTAGTAATTATTAGTTAGTATGGTTTTAACCAACAGTGTGGGTTTGTAGTAATTATAGGAAAATCCTAGAAAATAACTTAGGAATTGCCGGTGTGTTGTTGTAGAAACTTCAATTAAGAAGTGTCCAGCCGATTTTTTGATGGAGAGTTGAGGCTGAGCCTTGACTGGTATATTTGGTGTACGAGTCTTGCAATTTTTGAAGCATTGTCTCTGTGGAGATTTAGTATAGATTTAATTTTCATAATTTCCGGATGGGTGGGAGTCGGTTACTGTGGATAATTTGCTTTATATAGTCTCTGTATTTGTTATGTCGAGGACAATACTTACTCTCATGTTCAAGTCGAACACTACACGGGTTGCCTTGGCTGAACATAACACATTATCTGATCAGAATACGGGTTTGGTGAGGTCATAGCTCTACAAATACTCCGTATTCCATATTAGGGGGAGTGCAATGTATGACCTCTTTAAAATTCAATGCAATTTAAAATCAATACAACCAACACTTGCCATATTTGAAAATAACACTGGTAGACATCAAAGAAAATCCTCGCTGCACAGTGCTGGCAAGCTCCTATCTTGATTGGCTATATGACATTACGTGCGTTTCCCGGTTTGAACAATTGACCCTATTCAGTAAGTCAAGATAAATGACGGACCGTAGCATTTAATTTGAAATTTTGAAGATGAGGACAGTATAGCAAGAAGTGTACTTCATCTTTTACAAGTATCGCTGAACCTCTGTCTACGCTGTATCATTCTAACTAAAGGCTTTCTCGTAACTTGTCCAGTTTTCCACCATTATTGTTCTCGGTACGGAGTCATTGTCAACGACAGAACTCGTTATTCGAAGTAACAGGCAACAAAATAGAAATCCTTACCTAATGCGGTTCAAGAGTTATAACATTTCCGAAAAGTAACACCACTTTAATTTGATTGCGAACATGGAATGCCTGCAGCAGAATCGCTAAATCGAAATTGACAACGCCCATTGGACAGATGAAATCAACAAGTGACCACCAACAGGGTTTAACGGCTTACTTGTGCCAGAAAATTGTTTTTGGGATATCTCAAAATATATCCTAGCTACATTATTGAAATTGCCTGGGCAAATACATATAGATATTCTCTCAATAATGCCTAAAATGGTGATGATAGGATATATACTTTTCGCAAATTTTGAATAAAGCCTAAATTTCGAGAATTGCTAATTATGTTCTATTCCTTCTGGTATCTCTTTATGGGTTTTTGTGTTTTTCTGATAAGTCATGTAATGACCTACATTCATGTACAAATTTCAACTTCGAATTCCCAACAGTTTTAGAGTTATGATCCTGTAGTCGCAAAACTGTCGGTAGCCGTATCTGGAGAACCAAGGTCAAGAGCGTGTTGAAAATTCAGTGACGTCATACCTGTATTATGGGGTACAAATGTACTAAGTTACAGATTACTGTAATTTGTAGTTTTTGAGAGAAAACGAAAAATAACGCTTTTCACATTGTGTGATATTCAAGGTCAAGGTCAAATCGGATCGTTTTATAATTAGCGCCAAAAGAAATTCGATATTGTAACCACTATTGTGTCCCTGTTTCTTGAGTTACTTTCTCAGGATATGGAAACAGTATTTTCGATATTTGGAAACTTACCACTTCAAAGGTCAAGGCCGAGTTCTGAGACAAGTGGTGACCTTGTGACGTCATGTACGTCACGTGACCTTATTTTCAGGCTGATCGCATTAGCCGTTCAAGGTTTGACCACTAAATGTGCACTCCTACAGAGACGCTCCTGGAGGTCAAATTTAAGGTCACGTTCTTTTCGGTAATTAAAGTGTTCTTTCATACTAGGAGTATCAATGCCCTAGCTTATTTCTTTATAAACTGGTTTTGAAAAACATTAGAGGGAAAATAAATGCTTTTTTGTTACTTAACGATTCAAAATATAACTACAGCATGGTCATATGTAAGACTTACCAACCATCAACTTCCTTTCAGACATGTTCTTTAGTTTTGACTGCACACCGAACACAAGGAAAACAGCGTCAGGGGAGAGAACTCGAATACTGCTTGTCTGACCTACTTATTTTAGTGGCTCATTTTGTTGGTTGAATCTCAGAACTTCAACATCCTAAATTTCAGCTGCAACGCCTTATGCGTTTAGTCAGTATTTGCAAAATTGTTTTTCTTAGAAAAGCCCAAGATGTCGAGGTCAAAATTGAACACATGTAACAAGAACTTCAGCCGGGCATCTACAAGTGTGCCATATATCTAAGCTGTATATCAAGCCGATTAGCCGCTATTTCAAAAGTGGAATAATAATAATAATAATCCGTAGAATACCAATAGGTCTTTCCATTCGAAATGGAAAGACATAATTATTTACTTTAGAGGTGTGGCTGTCTTTAGTTCAAATTACTTTTGCACATTATAGTCCTAAATCATGATGCTGACTTTGGAATTCGAATTCAAAACTTAGTGTTCATTTAATCTTCAGTTTAAGATTATAACCAATCCTGTAATCTATGATTCGAGATTGTAACCATTCCTCTAATCGACAGTCCGTGGTTGTAACCAGAACGTTGTAGAGAGACTTTCATGCGGTGATACATGTGCCTCATTAGGGGAGACATGGTCATTAAAAACAAAGCTTGTCGCGCTTTTACAGATTTTCCATCGTTTTGCACGATGATTTAGAACAAAATGTTCAAACAACAGGACATTATTATAATTCGAAAGAAAAAAATATCAAAAAAAACAGCAAGTCGAGGATCAAAATCTAAGAAAAGACTGAGCCGTATCAACACAATGATCTGCCTGCCCTTTTTTTTACAAATTTCTGAGAGATGGAAGGTGAAATTTAGCTCATTGTTAATATCAACACCTATTAACTTAACATGATCCACAGTTTTGATTCGAGTCCTAGATATGTATAATATCGGAGCTTTGGAGCGGGGATCTTTTGGCGCTTCGAGCGTCGGAGCTCGCGTTTGCAACTTCGGAGCTTGGAACTGAAGAACTCTGAAGCTTTGAAACTTGTTTCAGGATGTTCCTTTCATGATGAATACTCTTCTTCGGAGAGTTCTTTTTTTCATAATTCGGTAGACAGTTCGGTTGAAGATGCAGAAATGACATTCATATGTTCTTGGTCCTGTAGATCTAATACGGGAGACGACGTCTGACACCCCTATGCCACAATGAGAACTATTCTCTCTCTACTTGCTGTCAAACGTGTAGTCTACTGATAGGGCCCAATCATTAATTATTTCAAGCAAAACAGAATAAACTAGCACTCAGTGGGGAAAAGGTAGGACAAAGTTTAGCCTGCGTCCCTACCGAGTTTGCGGAATTGTGTTGAGACGCTAAAAACATTCGGGAGTCATTCTCGGGTATGACACCAAGAAAACAAATAACTTCCAGAAAGACAAAGCGTATACACAAGCCTATATCAGGAGAATGTCCCTACTGGCGGAGGTTCCATTTACACCTTGTAATTATAACAAGTGTTACTATTGAGGAGCCACTTGCAGGTTACTCCAGTCTGTTGTTGCTGTTGTTGATTCACTCTCGAACCCGGTGGCTACTGCCACAGGCAACAGTCATCGAGGAGAGCATTGTGTGCCGAAAAGGGAATACACCGGATGAGGTTAAATACATGAATCTATATAATTGTGATAGTTTCAGAACTATACCCCTTTGGAGAAGCACAAGGAGATAGTGAACTATATGGTGACGACACCATCAGCAGTGCTGTGAAGATTGACCTTGGCTTTCCTACTGCCAAACGGGTCTACAAAGAACTCTATGTGAGTATATGTAATCATTGTTATACATGTACATAGGAGTAGCCATGGTAACACTGCCATTGATCATCAATATTCTTCTCTTATTCTACTTATTAACTATAGATCTGAGCCCTTTATAACTTCACTGGTTAAAAACATGTATAGGTTATTACTTATCTGAGCAGTCAAAAGAGTTTCGATCAGGCAAAAATCAGGCGTTGTAGAATCGATCATTCACGATTGACGCATTTTTTTACCAATCGCATAGATTCAAAGGTTCAAAGAAATTCCTCCTATCGAGCAGTTAGTTGATCAGATCTTTTTAGTCGAGTGAGAGAAGAGTTAATTTTTTGTTTGGGAGAAATCGGCAACGTGACAGTTCTTTAATGTGTTTTGTTTATCACTTTTAGATTGGTATTGTGCAAGGTGCACCTTGTGGTCAAGTGCATTTCCATGTTCAATTGATCTTCTACCTTATGTATATTTAGGTTTCTGTGAATGGCCACATCAATTTTCAAACCAGGCGGTCACGCTCAAAACCGCAAAATCTTCCCTTGGAGAATTCCGCGGTGTCTTCAACCAATCTCATCGCCCCCTACTGGTTGGATTTGAAAACAGGACCTCATGGTGACCCGTCTTCAGCAGTATTTTATCAGGCCTACCAAAAGGGATATATAACGCAGACTACTCGGGCATCAGCAGATGTTCTACAGAAAGTGACCAATGATGTTGCCCAATACACATCTGATTCAGAATTTAATGCCACCTGGGCATGTGTGGTAACCTGGTACAAAATGTACCCTTATCCTCCTTCAACCCTCGGCAGTTCAGAGGTAAGAAAGTTTGATTATGAGAACTATTCTCTCTCTACTTGCTGTCAAACGTGTAGTCTACTGATAGGGCCCAATCATTAATCATTTCAAGCAAAACAGAATAAACTAGGACTCAGTGGGGAAAAGGTAGGACAAAGTTTAGCCTGCGTCCCTACCGAGTTTGCGGAATTGTGTTGAGACGCTAAAAACATTTGGGAGTCATTCTCGGGTATGACACCAAGAAAACAAATAACTTCCAGAAAGACAAAGCGTATACACAAGCCTATATCAGGAGAATGTCCCTACTGGCGGAGGTTCCATTTACACCTTGTAATTATAACAAGTGTTACTATTGAGGAGCCACTTGCAGGTTACTCCAGTCTGTTGTTGCTGTTGTTGATTCACTCTCGAACCCGGTGGCTACTGCCACAGGCAGCAGTCATCGAGGAGAGCATTGTGTGCCGAAAAGGGAATACACCGGATGAGGTTAAATACATGAATCTATATAATTGTGATAGTTTCAGAACTATACCCCTTTGGAGAGGCACAAGGAGATAGTGAACTATATGGTGACGACACCATCAGCAGTGCTGTGAAAATTGACCTTGGCTTTCCTACTGCCAAACGGGTCTACAAAGAACTCTATGTGAGTATATGTAATCATTGTTATACATGTACATAGGAGTAGCCATGGTAACACTGCCATTGATCATCAATATTCTTCTCTTATTCTACTTATTAACTATAGATCTGAGCCCTTTATAACTTCACTGGTTAAAAACATGTATAGGTTATTACTTATCTGAGCAGTCAAAAGAGTTTCGATCAGGCAAAAATCAGGCGTTGTAGAATCGATCATTCACGATTGACGCATTTTTTTACCAATCGCATAGATTCAAAGGTTCAAAGAAATTCCTCCTATCGAGCAGTTAGTTGATCAGATCTTTTTAGTCGAGTGAGAGAAGAGTTAATTTTTTGTTTGGGAGAAATCGGCAACGTGACAGTTCTTTAATGTGTTTTGTTTATCACTTTTAGATTGGTATTGTGCAAGGTGCACCTTGTGGTCAAGTGCATTTCCATGTTCAATTGGTCTTCTACCTTATGTATATTTAGGTTTCTGTGAATGGCCACATCAATTTTCAAACCAGGCGGTCACGCTCAAAACCGCAAAATCTTCCCTTGGAGAATTCCGCGGTGTCTTCAACCAATCTCATCGCCCCCTACTGGTTGGATTTGAAAACAGGACCTCATGGTGACCCGTCTTCAGCAGTATTTTATCAGGCCTACCAAAAGGGATATATAACGCAGACTACTCGGGCATCAGCAGATGTTCTACAGAAAGTGACCAATGATGTTGCCCAATACACATCTGATTCAGAATTTAATGCCACCTGGGCATGTGTGGTAACCTGGTACAAAATGTACCCTTATCCTCCTTCAACCCTCGGCAGTTCAGAGGTAAGAAAGTTTGATTATATACAGCTGATCTAGAAAAGTGATTAGTTCCGATTCAGTTTGCTGGTAATCAAAATATGAATGAAAAACTCTTTCCACACCTCCAAAATTAACGTTATCAAGATATTTCGTTCGGTTGAAGTACATTGTAATTACCCGAATATCAAGTTCCTCTGCACAAGGACCTGTACAATGGCATGATAATTGTCCTGCACAACGCACTGTTAGAACGATATGGTACAGACACGACAGACCACATCAAGTGTGGTCAGAAGAACCATCAGTGCCATGGTCAAACAGCGATTTGACCAGAAAATTTATGGTCTGTCGCGTCTGAACCATGGAAGTTATGGTCAAATTGACCAAATCCTTTTAACAGTGCGGCATCATAATTATCCACTGCAAAATGAGATAACTGTCCGCCACTCCTCTGCATAAGGGGCTGATAATGGTCCTCTGCACAGTGGAATGATGATTGTCTTCTGCACAATGGCAAGATAATTGTCCTCTACACAATTGGATGATAATTATCATCCGCACTACGGAATAAATGTTCTCCGCGCAATGAGATGATAATTGTCCGATGAACACTGGCGTGATAATTGTCCTCTGCACAATGGGATGATAAATGTTCTCTGCGCAAAAGGATAATTGTCCACTGCACAATGGGGGTGATGATTATTCTCTGCACAATAGGACAATAATTATCCTCTGCACAATCTGCTGGTAATTGTGCTCTGCAAAATAGGATGATAATTGCCCTCTGCACAATGGAATAATAACTGTCCCCTGCTCAATAGCATGATATTGACCTCCGCATAACAGCATGATAATTGTTCTCTGCACAGTGGCATAACTGTTTCCTACACCATGGTAGGATAATTGAAGGTGGTTTCCACCTATGAATGGAAGATAAGAAAACACATATTTGTTTATATCGACCACTTGTCACGAATATGTTGTGTACAACGGGGCATGCAAGTTCAACTTGGCCATGGTAGATCCAGTGCTGCATCCGGGAGTAACAGTTTGGCTCAGAAACTTTAGAACATCAGCTAAGGAAAGTATTATGTTAATGGCGGATGTACAGGGTGTTCCAGAAGTCTTGGTCACATTTTGACATTGAATATATTGAAAAATATTGAGGATATACAAATGCATATGGCAACATCATTAGCATTACACAAAACTTAATGACTTTCATTTTCAAATGGTACCAGTTTCATCTTACTACCATTCATGGCTCAGCAGATACGAGGATTTGAAATGTGACCAAGACTTCTGGAACACCCTGTATATTCTTTGAAGCTCCAATGAGTTGAACTGTCGCTGTATCGGCAACAGCACCTCACATCCAGATATGGATGTACCGACTCTATCCCAGCTATTGGGATTCGTATTAAACCACACATTGTTACAGCCTGTTGTAGTCTAGATCAGATTCAACGTAACTTACTTTTGCCATTTGCACCTTGGCACCTAACTTAACCGCAAGTAGATATTACGCACCGTCATGCCGCAGACCATGAAGAATATTCTAAAATTATGTGACGAAGTTGAGCTTGAGTTTAGGAATGTCTCGTTTTGGCTACCTATTCAAGTTGTCACAGCACGAAATTCGGATGCTGACACAAAGGCTAAGATAGCCCTAGATGATGAGGTTGATCTTCTTGGATTCCCTGCTGTGCATGTATCTGTGCATATATGAGCAAGCTGTTCCAACCTTTGTGATGCAAAGGTTAACAAACTCCAGGAGTTGAAACAACTACAGGTTATACTCATCTTAGCAGTCGGAAGCAGGCTCTATAATCAGACGGTGAAGAATCCGCGATTCACCACTGACTCACCAACACTTATTAAAACCTGAGACGAGAAACTCGGTTAAACATATTTTAATCAACTGTTTTGATGTAAAGGTTGTAAGAGATTCCTTTTCCCGAACTTCTATTAGGACTAGAAAATATTTGATTTGAAGTTATTCGAGAGAAATCGTTAAATATACTGTTTGTACCAGTTCTTTAATTTGTTGTGTTTATCACTTCTGGATTGACATCGGGTTATTGGCTAGCCTTGTCGAGTTTTTTATTGTCTCTATCTAATTCTCTCTCTCCCTGTGGTTTCTGGTCTGTAAGTGTATACGTGTACACCACTAGGTCACCTTCGACTTCTGGTTACTTGTCTATACATGGTCTCTGGTCACTTGTCTGTGCATGTAGACCACTAATTCATCTTTAAGCTGTGCAGATTATTCTGTACTAGTAGACAACTAGGTCACCTTTGAGCTCTGTTTACTAGGTACATGTAACATATGAGCTCTGGCTACTAGCCTGTACATGTAAATCTCTCGGTCACCTCTGAACTCTGGTTAATAGTCTGTACATATAGACTACTAGGTCACCTCTGAGCTCTGGTTACTTGTCTGTACATATAGACCACTAGGTCACCTCTGAGCTCCGGCTACTAGTCTGTACATGTAGACCACTAGATCACCTCTGAGCTCTGGTTACTAGTTTGTACATACAGACCACTAGGTCACCTCTGAGCTCTGGTTACTAGTCTGTACATGTAGACCACCAGTTCACCTCTGAGCTCTTGCTACTAGTGTGTACATATAAAACACTAGGTCACCTCTGAGCTCTGGTTACTAGTCTGTACATGTAGACCACTAGGTCACCTCTGAGCTCTGGCTACTCGTCTGTTTATGTAGACCACTAGGTTACCTCTGAGCTCTGGATTCTGATCTGTACATACAGACCACTAGGTCACCCCTGAGCTCTGGTTACTAGTCTGTACATATAGACCACTAGGTGAGCTCCGGCCACCAGTAGGTCACCTCTGAGCTGTGGCTACTCATCTGTACATATAGACCACTAGGTCAACTCTGAGCTCCGGTTTTTAGTCTGTATATGTACACCACTAGGATACCTCTGAGCTGTGGTTTCTAGTCTTTACATGTCGATCTCTAGGTCGCCTCTGAGCTTTGGTTATTAGTCTGTAAGTGCAGACTACCGTTTCCCACAACGAGAACATTTTTAAGTACAAAAAAAGTGTTCATTCTGAAAAAAATAAATATTATTATTTCGCTTTTAGTGCCATTAAGATAAAGTGTTTAAAACTGGGCAGAGGTATGTGAAAAAAAGGAGGATGAAATCACAAAAATTCACCGGATTCATGCCTGAAGAAGAAGGTTCCCCGTTCTGTCCTGTTGCTTCATTCGAAAGTTATATCTCCAAACTCCATCCGAAATGTGATCGCTTGTGGCAGTACCCGGTTGATAGTTTCCTCGACGACGATAAAGTTTGGTATTATAACAAACCTATTGGGAAACACCGCTTGGCAGCCTTCATGACCAACCTGGGCACTCGTCTGAAACTTTCTGAATCATACACTAACCACAGTATACGAGCAACCGGCATCACCATCCTTGGTAGAAACAACTATTCAGCATCTCAAATAATGGCTGTCACAGGTCACAGATCTGTCTCGTCGCTGTCGGTTTACCAGCGAGTAAGTGATGGCGAGAAACTGCAAATGGGCCACACGGTTGCGTCAGTAGCCTTTCCTGACACGATGGGTTCAACCCGAAAGACGAATACCGGTACGCATACACTTCCAGTAAATGTTCTTGTCAAACCCCATCCTGCAGAAACTGTGACATCATCTTCTCAGTACCCTGCACCCACGTCAAATGATGCCACGTCGGCCGTGTTACACACCCAGGATGTACGAGCAGAAGGCCATGCCGACGACTTTGATTTTGATCTTAATCAGCTGTTTTGTGAATTCGACAGCACCGCTGTCCCGCCCACATCGTGTGACATTCCCACAGCTATCCTGGTCGCCGCAAATCCCTCAGCGCCAATGTTCAATAACTGCACAATAAATGCAATCAACATCATCGTGCGAAAATGAAGCAAATACCTATACTTCTGCCAAATTGTGCAGGACAGTTTGATTTTTCCGATTTTTTTCTCGAACTGTAAATTTAAGTCAGTTCATGTTGGTCCTTCTCCTGTGTGATGTTATGGAAACATGACACAAGTGACACTGTCGAGTGACACGGTGTTGAATTATAGACAGAATGGAAATGTAACAGTTCACACGTGTATTTGAAACTTACATATCCACGCAACAGATGTGAATCCGGAACGGGTCTTTCGATGTATTTATTAACAAAAGGTATATAATCTAGATATTATACTCGTCGATGGCTATTAAATATTAAATATGAAATTGAGATTAAGCTTAATGTTCCAGTATTTTATACGTTTCTGATTTTCAGAATAGAACATAAGAGATGAAGCTGAATTTGAAGTTAGATTGTTCATTCTTTATCACCGAAGCCCACCGGTATTTCACACGGAAACCGGGTTCATTGTTCACGGATTACAGTATATGTTATCGTTATCTTTGCTCCTCCCTTAGTACGTTTTAAAGATGAGGATTGTAAAAATGATACATTTGTCTTTGTGTTCATTTTTTCCGGTGCATGCTGTGGATCGTTCTGAAACCAGTGCAAGTCCGATCGAAGTCCGTTCCATTATGTCGGCCTTGAAGTCCAAAGTGATTCTTAATGCTCTGAGATATGATAAATTCGTTATACATCGCCCTTCCGGGGTAATACGGGATGAGATTTGGTTTCTCTCGCCATATTTTTCCTCGGAAAAATATGGCGAGAGAAACCAAATCTCATCCCGTATTACCCCGGAAGGGCGACGTATAACTAATAATGTAAAGCAAAATGTATTCTGATCGCAAAGGAATATGTATATTATTATGTATGGGTGTGGGGTTTTGTGACTGGAAATAACATTTAAATAGTGGGTTTGAGTCCGAGCAAGAAACTCTCAGAGGAAGGAATCATCATTATACCAATATAAAGGCATGTTCACCCTCCGATTGAATTATTGAATACATCATTGAAGTTTTCTTTTCCTTGTAATCCACTGTTTCCATGGTTACTGCTATTCATCTACTTCTGCATTGCCCAGGTATACAAGGCTCCTGGATCTATCGTCTCGATGACCTGACTTCCAAGTCAGACAATGCAGCCAAGAAATGTTTGGAATGGTACGAACAGGAGTATGCTCTGGATCTGGTGACTGAAATGAAAAGTTTGGATTCCAATCTCACTGACTGTCCATGTAATTTGAAGCAGGTTCAACTTGACCCACGATTCATTGAAGCCAGCAGCTCATGTTATTACACAGTCCTACAACTACCTCGTTCAGGAACCCGGGTGAGTCCACTGATGTATTTCAATTACCCTGAGACAGCATCACTTCCATCCGTATGTCCCGTAACCCTACCAGTCCTGGGGGTGGGGGCATTTTCGTTTGCGGAGAAATTAGATAAATAGAAAGACCGAAAAATCTGACCGAAAAATTGACAAAAAAATGTCTTCCATCAAAGAGGTCATCTTGAATTTTTTTTTCTATATACCCTGATCTCCATCCTCCTCTATATACCCTGATCTCCATCCTCCTCTATATTTTCAGAAATGTTGTTACACAGGAGGTAGAGGAACACTAATTCGCAATATACGGGATGGTGGAGGCTCCCTGCTGAGATATCACCCTAATTTTTATGCACAAAAGAACCACGTGTATGATGGAGAGCCCAGAACACAATGCTGTATACTCTCTAACCTGTGCCGTATATACAGACAGCTTCGACCCAGCAATAATTGCAAAAAGTACCAACCAGCATTTCTCTGTAAGTCACAAGGTTTCTTTACAAGAGGCATAAAACTTAAATCATGAAGTCTGTATCTGTACCAGTTGGGACTTTTATTCATCTGCAAAGTTAAAAGAATGAGCTAGTTCGTTTGTCTTGTTTGTATCAACTATGATCTTCATTACAACCCGAGGAGGATAGTATACTGGCAGACTGCCTTGTATAGAAATTATATTTTTGTTAGACAAACCAGCAAATTGGGAATATGTTTGAGGACGGTTACTCCTCTTACAATATGAGTATATTGGTAAGAATCTATGACCAGTAAACAATCCATGCTGATGTGCTCTACTTTATATAGTATTTTTAAGATATTATATTTTAACATATTGTAATTTCAGCTTCATTATTCGGAGATCCCCATCTGAATACGCTCGATGGAGTAGCATACAGTTTCAATGGCTGGGGAGAGTATGTCCTGCTAGAGATCGTCAACAGTTTCACCGATCAGTTAAACTTTGTCATCCAGAGTCGGACTGACCGCGCACAGTCCAGCTCAGGCGAGACCACTGATGCGACCATTTTCACAGCCTTTGCCATCTTTGATAAAACTACAAATTCTTCACTTCAAGTGGAAATGTCCTGGAGTACTGCAGGTATGACCACTGGTGGTGCACCGAATAACCTACTTCATTATCAAGTGGGTTCACCCTGCACCCTCGCTAGGAAAAATGTCTTGTAAAAAATGAAATCTACAGTAATTCAAGAAATGTTTATTTCAAATTATTCAATATTTTTTATACAAGTCACTGCATTTCAGGATGTATTAATTTTATTGAACATTTTTCGCGCATTTTCGTTTGTTTTTCTAATTGTAGTTATTTCGTGGCATGTAGCCCATTTCACAATTAATCTCATGCCAATTTGAAGCTTACAATTGGGATATTATTATTAACCCCTCGGTCAAGTTTGGCGCAGGGCTGTTGTTGCTGTCATGTGTACATACGTCCGCCGCTTACCACATGATCTGCAAAACCGTGTTGGATTTTTCCTAACTTCTTCACCTACCTGTAGTCTAGACGTCGATTGGAAATGACCCGTCTGGTCTCATATTTAACTCCGTTATGTCCCTTTTCCTACGTACTCTCTACCTGGTTTCATGGTGTGTACTTGTATGTTATCACATCTAATGAAACGTGTTTGATACAGAACCAAATGTTCGTGATATATTCTTGTCCCCTACCACATTATCTGCAAAACAGTGGTTGGTAGAGCCACCAAATATAAGGATTTCGAAAAAGAGTCGCACTGACCCATAGTTTACGTAAACTTTCTGATGTCATGACATTTTTTGGCTGTTACCACATTAGCTGCATAACCACGTTTGTTTTGTTGTGGCCGCCAAATTTCGGTAACTTACTTTCAAACGAGCTTGTACATCAACAAGAATTTGTTCTTTTGACGAGAAGTTATGAATTGCATCAAACTATATATACGGATGGCTCTAAAGATGGTGGCACAGCATTACTACTATTTATGGTTTCAAAACTACATCCGACGTTAAATATTAATTCTCTCTTTCTCTCTCTCATATCGATTACCAGACCAGTTTTCTATATTTACTTGTGTAGCCAAAGCTCTTTTTCGGCTTTAGAAGGTACTATGTTGTGCAAAAGGTGAAAAAGTGTTTCCTGTTCCCAGAGGCACTGTCCTGCATTCGAACAAGTAAAATAGATCCTCAACTCGCCCCTCCATTCTGAAAATTCAGTACTTTAATATTGTGTAAAATTTTTATGTATGTACCAGTTCTTTAATGTGCTGTGTTTATCACTTTAGAATGCTATTGGATTGTTGACACTATGGACATTAATAGAGTTTTATTTATATACGTGAAATATTGCTGAAGCCGCGCAGAAGGTGACGTTAATCTGATTATCTCTCTCGTCTTTCACTATATTATCCGTGCTTGGTACGGCCGCCAAATTTCAGTATCTCGTTGATATAATTGCTGTATAATCGCCTATCGAAAATGAGTCTCATTGAGCGATTTTGTACGCAGTTATGTCCCTTTTTAGTGCATTATGTACCTGATTTGACATTCTACTCATGTTTTATAACATTGTATGGTCCTATGACTTCCCAAATGCACGGTACACATTGATCCCAATTACTTAAAGATAAAGGCCTTTTGATGTGATAAACCTCCTGTTAATGATTATTTGTTTTCCATCTTCATTTCTCAGCTTTGTTAATCTTTGTTGACAATATTGACTACACAAGGGACTTCTATGGAGATATTAGCTATCAAATGGAGAAAGACACCATCGTATTGAAGAGAGTGGCGAACAATACAGTGCGTGCATCCTTCCCACTGGGTTAGTCTCCAAACCGTTCTGAAATTCTTCTCTTGTGACTGTAATATATTTATTCGCATTGTGCATTACTCTTCTCCATTACATTTTCAACATTGTTTGTCGACCAATCGTAAGTTTCACTATTTTATACTGCACTGTAAGCCATGTGCCACAAGGAAAATGTAAGTTGCATATTGATCAGTTAGTGGTTGGAGCCGCTTAAAGATGTAATCAGCCTCAAATCGGGCTGAAATCAATGTCTCTCAAACTCAGCGAAAGTGACATATGTTACAACAGGTACAAAATGAAACACATTTGACCACAAAAAACTAAACTTGTTTCTACCATTCACGAGAAAATAGAAGGAATTAATCTTTAAAAATAAACAGCATGGCATACCGTTTATTTTTCCACGGCCGTGTCAACAAGCGTATACACGTATGGTGCATTCTACCAACGTATGCTGTGCGACATTAACGAACCGTGAGCACGAGCCATGACGTTATCCCATGGCTGCAGCTGTGCAGCATTCAAATTCGTGAGCGTCGCTACGTCACTCATTCGTCACGCAGTGACGTCATTTTTCTCTCCGCGTACAACACACACTCAATGGCGAGACAGAAAAGCCGTCGAAGCGGGCAGAGTTACAAATTTCTCTGACAAGATATTTCTGCATTAGTTGTATATGACGATCCCACTAGCATCAAATATAATACATATGATGCTTTGGTAATCTCCCCTGCTGAAAAAACGCACAGGGGAGTGTTTACAAAATCCGTACATTTTGAGGCTGATTACATCTTTAAGTATTAACTGTTCAAATTTGCCTCAAGCTTGATGAACGTAAATCCATTTGCTACTACTGTATATCAATATAAAGAGATTAGACCAGACTCCTGTCTCAGTTCGGATGATTGTTGTCCGTCTAGATAGCTGGGTTAAGGTTTGAGAAGGTTGAAACAGGATCAGCATTTGGTGTAAGATGTGACATTGAGAAGGTTCATACTACACCAGATTGTGGTTTAGATGCGACATTAAGAAGGTTCTAAAAGGACCAGATTTTGATGTAGGGTGTGCCATTTAGAAGAACATTTTATAGCATGGTGTGGATAGTGGAACGACAATGCAATTTTGGAGTATTTCTTTCTCTTCAACTCTTACACCAAATTACCAGGCAGCAGAACAATGTATAATATTCTATGTGAAGCTGGAGAATGTGTATACCACCCACTTGACAGCAACTTATGTCTAATCGATGAGAGCAATGCAAGTCGACCAACCTCAGGTCACTGTCTCGGTGCCCGAGTGGTCTAAGTCGCTTGGCTGGTGACCGCTAGCCTCGCACCGCTGAACTGGCATGGGTTCGAGCCCCGTATGTGCATGATTGAAAGATTTTTTCAGTTACTTGCCGACTGGCGGTGGTTCTCTCCGGGTACTCCGGCTTCCTCCAACAACCAAACTGGCTGTCAACATGCGAGTGAAATAACCTTGAATGTGACATCAAACCAAATCCTCCCCCCCCCAATGTCTTGGTCTGGGGATTCTTGTTTGACTCACATACCAGCGACACATCATGAAGTATAATTTACATGTACTCTGTTCTACAGTAGGCCTGTGTATGGATCCTTCCCTACAAACCATCTGACCATACAACCAGTTTGTTGTAGTTCATCAGTTCACTGAGGTGTTTGTGCTCATGCTGTAATGTATAATCCATTGTTTCCTGTCCTTGTAGGTCTGAGTGTTAGCATTACTCTTGCGACCGGGCTACTCGAGATTACAGTATCTGTTGCCAGAGATACGGCGCTTCAGGATCGCACCACCAGGGGGCTACTGGGTGTTTACGACGGAAACCCAGACAATGATTTTACCCTTCCTAACGGGACTGTACTGTCACCCGATTTGCCTGAGGAACAAATATTTCACCAATTCGGGCAACTATGTAAGACCACATCTCCGACTGTTTGATGTCCGAGTGAAACATCTTCTGTAAATCCTATAAACAAGATAGTAGAGCAGCTTAGCAAATGGATAGTCTTGCTCAAGCTATTTTGCTATGGCTTTTCAAGAGAAAGGGTAAAACTTACAGGATAAGCGGTATATTGATCAGTGTTTCTTATTTCACATAATAACAATGCAGCACCCATCCCCACCAAACTATCTCCATCTGAAACGTTCACCAGCAGTGCATGGTTAAAGTAATGTTGGATTCTCTGCAATCCACATGTACGTCATAATTAAACACCGATTGTTAAAAATGGGGTTCAATTTAGAGTGCAGCCTTCAAAAAGGATTTCTATTTTAATGTATATGCCTTTCGTATTCTGCTGGGATACCAAAAGCCCCCCGAGTCTATATTTTTCCAGTCTGATGGATTATCCATGTATCCAACAAGGAAGTAAATTGTTTCCATGGTTTATATTTTTCCTTTTTGACAGGGTCAGTTCAGGAGTCCATATTTTCTTACCCTGATGGATTATCGATGGCCAATTTCAGTCATCCAGACTTCGTGCCTTTTTTCCTGTCCTCCTATAACCAGTCGGATGTGTTGAAGGCACAGGAAACTTGCGGCAATTCCAAGGAGTGTATTTTTGACCTGCTGACTACAAATAATTCGGTAGTGGCTTTGAACACGAAGACTTTAGAAGAAGACTACCAGACGAACATAGTCCTGCTCAGTAAGAAACCTTGCTTGTATAATTCACGTTCCTATATGCTCACGAAATACATGTTCAATCCCTATTGACATTCCTTCCAGCACGTTGAAATACATTTATCATGTTATTTTATGATGTTATGACGATAGAAGGCTTAATAGTCGACACTTCATATTATATTTAGGAAAATTCCTAAGTTTTCTATTAGTGGGAATTATCTGATAAATTGCCAATATAAATATGGTGTTAATTTCTTCTCCAGACAACACTGCTCCGTCAGTTGATGGCGATGTTCTGATGAACGCCACAGTAGGCCAAGTGTCCACAGCATTGGTATCAGCCAGTGACGCAGACGGAGACGCCATTGACATCTTTCTGGTCGATGGACTAACTGCTAATTTAATCAACTACAACGTATCGGTCACTGGTAATAATGCCGAGCTTCAGTGGATTCCAGAGAGCTTGGACCAAGTTGAAATCAGGTATTCTAACCAGCACGGGACTTGGTTACGAGATGCTGCCTAGTAGCTGTATAAACTCGGAGATGGGTACCATGCATTGATAACATCAACTGGGACTTAATTATTCCGTAAATTGTTTATATACCGTACATATTTTTTGTCTCGAGAGGAAATTGTCCATATCATTTATTTTTGCTGAGAACTGCATACAGGATAAGGTGCTTAAGTTTAAACTCGCAAACTATTGAACCGTATTACCAATTAATATTACAATTCACCATGTTCTATTGACCAATGGTATGTGCAAGAACTGAACCTAAATTGTTCTTTCAGATTTGGTGCCAATGACAGTCAGGGTGCGTATTCTCCGGAATATGTTGTCCGTGTACGATTGTGCAGTGGCTGTAGCAACCATGGAAGCTGTCAGTTTGAAGACGCAACCATTGAAATCTCTGGCAATTCCAATCTGACATATGAAGATTTCCATGTCGTTCCTTGTCTTTGTTATCTGGGATATTCAGGTATGATTGAATGTATTCTTGCTCCCATGCCCTCAAATTTAGATTTGGCCCAGTTATAACAGAAATAGTGATCTCTTACAATTTTCTGATGTCAGCTGGCCATGCAAGACCTGAAGAATTGATTTCATCAACCGGGTATATGGCTAGATGTCTATATTCCGGGGTTACAGCAGTTATTCTCAATAATTCTGTTCCATACTTTTCAGGGATCAACTGTGATGGAGATGTTGATGCCTGCCTGGATTCGCCATGCTCTCAGGGATCCAACTGTACAGATCTATCCTCCGATGAGCACTATAGGTTAGGGATAGGTTATAGATGTAGCGACTGTCCCCTGGGCTATCAGCTGGATGGCGATAAGTGTTCAGGTACCTATGCATTAGTGATTTTATGGCATTTATGCCGCTTCGGGTATTCTAAGATTAGTTACGCTACTAACTTTGATCCACGAAGTCTTAATTATGAAATCCTGTGCTAACAAAGTCATGATATCTACCACATGTACAATGCATAGGTATTAAGCGGAATAGGACGGTATTTCTTTTTCAAAGTTCATCGATATATTCTCCTCCAAAATAACCGCATACATTGCACACTATCAGACAGTTAATCAGCTTCAAATTTTTAGAGGAATTCTCAACTCTGAATTGAATTGTGCATAATGACGCCTGGTCGTGTGCCTGTTGTACACCATGTATTCATAGTCTGTCAGTTACTTGCCGAAGGGCGGCGCTTCTCTCCGGGTACTCCGGCTTCCTCCACCAACCAAACTGACTGTCACCATATGAGTGAAACAATCTTGAGTGTGACATTAAGACAAATTCCCTCCCTCCCCTGTATTCATAACTAAATTAATCCATGTGTAATCTTATTTAGACTAATGTGTTTTATCTTTTAAACAAGACTAATATCAATTTGACTAGGTCTGTATTGTTTATGCTATGTTTTGTATCGAGAAGCCTTGTTCTGCAGGTGATAGTAGTTTGCGCACAATGAGATTAATTGTCAAAGTTGGTAAATAAACCTGAAAGATATGTATAAACAGAGCGTTTGACCAAATATATGTATTTGCGAATATATTTAGCTTCTGTATATTCAGTGTCTGTGTACATATGTCCTCATTCTTATAGATATTCAGGAATGTTCTAACTCAACTCTGAACACGTGTGACCAGGATTGTGAGAATACCGCTGGTGGTTATATCTGCTATTGTAACTCTGGATACAGAAAACTCGCGACTGGATCATGCTTCGGTGAGACAATTTTGTATTTAATTTAATGCATGTGTGACAACCACAATACTCAATTCAGTATATATGGCCTTTCTAGATTTGGAATGCTTGAAATGTTGTCCGAATCTAATGTGAGGAAATTATTATGACGCTGTATATTTTGTGTTTATGAGAATCAAAGCCAAGACCTGCTCAATAGTCGTATTATTGTTCAATTGTCAAAATGACCTGAAATAAAAATGTGTGAATTATCCAAGGGAGGTAATTCGAGTTCTGCCATTATGTCTCTTTCAAAAACATAATCGAGTGCTTGGTTGCCGATATTTCAGTGAAGAATTGGTACCTACATGTACAAAATGCAAAATCAAATATTTGTGTCCGTTGCCTGTTACCTGATTGCTAAGCTGAGTGTCCCTGTATTCCCACTGACGTTTCTATTTTGCAGACATTGATGAATGCGGAGAAGGTACTGGAACTTGTAATCAACTATGTACAAACACAGATGGGAGTTATGACTGTTCCTGCTATGATGGCTATACTCTCAGCTCAGACCGCTCCACTTGTGATACAGGTGAGTCTTGATAGTGACATGTTAATAACTCGGAACGCTTCACTTGTGATTCAGGTGAGGGTTGATAATAACATGTTAATAACTCAGACCGCTACATTTGTGATACAGGTAAGGGTCAATAGTGACATGTTATTAACTCAAATTGCTCCACATGTGATACAGGTGAGGGTTGATAGTGACATGTTAATAACTCAGATGCAGGCGAGGGTTGATAGCGACATGTTAACAACTCAGACCGTTCCACTTGAGATACAGGTGAGGCTTGATACACGCTTAAATCTAAAATGAAACTTGCTCGTAAGTTGTTGAAATTACCCTTCAAGTGTGTCCACAGGGACTGCTCTTTAAATTTGGTCTCTGTTCAACACTTTAGTTTTAAGCGTGTAGTGAAGTTTTACCAAATTAAGATGCTCCACTTGTCATACGGGTGAGGGTTGATAGTGGTGAGGCTTAATAGTGACAGGTTACCAACTCAGACCGCTCCACCTTTGATACAAGTAAGGGTTGATTGTGACATGTTACCAAATTAAACCGTTCCACTTGTGATGCAGGTGATGGTTGATAGTGACATGTTACCAACTCAGACCGCTCCACTTGGGATACAGGTGAAGTTTGGTGGTGACATGTTGCCAACTTAGGATGCTCCACTTATAGGGCTTGATAGTGAGTGATACATGATAGTGACATGTTACCACTCAGACCGCTCCACTTGGGATAAAGGTAAGGGTTGATAGCGACGTGTTACCAACTCAGACTGCTCCACATGTGATACAGGTGAGGCTTGATAATGGTATGTCACTTGCAGCTCCACTTGTGATATGTTACCGCTCTCTGAAGCAACATTCAAGATACGGCCAGACCCATTTAATGGTTCTGCTATGTTGGATGTGTCTCCACGACCTTATCAAACTGATTTTTTTTTTCAAATTTAACATCCTAAAACCTGTTACCCCTCAGCCCATAGGGCTGTGGGGTCTTGTCGGTGCCATGCACGTACGTCCGTCCGTCCGTCCGTCCGTCCATCCTAGCGTCCGTTCGTCAACGTGCTTTTGTCGGGCTTGACCAAACTTTGGTGAGAGCTCTCTGAATGTTGACTGATGAAATGATTACATTTTCAGATGGCTATGATGATTTCATGATTTTTAATAATTTTTTTTATTATTTATTGATGGCTTAGCTTTTGCACTGTTATCTATGCCCATCGGGAACCCTTGGTTGCATGTTTCATTGTGACTTTTGAAGGTTCCCTGATACAAGAAAGCCTGGTCCATTCAAGATTATCATTGGATGGAAGCCCCCAATTTCCATTTATCTGGCAGCTTACATGATGCTACACTTGTTCAACCTATGCACTACCCTAGGGAGGATTTCCCCACCCTTGGGGCACTAAATGTTATTGGACTTTTTCCCATCCACAGCTTCTCCGCTTCATGTGATATGTATGAAATGCAGTGTACATGGTTTTTTCACAACCACATGCGGAATCATCTAAAATTTATTCCTGTATAGTAATAACTAACAGGTTGGTGACATTATTTTATTTCAGAAGTACAAGAGGAAATAACGGGCTGGGGGTTCCCGCAGTATCGAACCCCTGTTAGGTTTGAATTTCGCGTCGCCTTAAATGAAGGACAACATCAATGTTGCTACATTGATTTATCCGAAAGCTTTTGCACAAAGCATATTTTATTTCAGAAGTATAATATGAAATAACTAGCAGGGAAATCCCTGCAGTAGCGAACCCCTGTTAGTTTGGATTTCGCATCGTCTTAAATGAAAGACAACATTTTTCTTCAATTTTGCTATTAAATCATTCTACTCCACATATCATTTATCCTAAAACTTTTGCATGAACCATATTTGTGTCCACACCTTTAACTGGTACAACATAATGCTTAAATTTTTGTCATCAAACATTTTACTGTACCTTGGAAATTATTTAAAACGGGTGATTAGGAGAGCCCATTTTTAGCCGGACTCTGGGCAATTTTGAACCAGTTTGCATACCTGGAGCTTAAGCCCCCCCCCCCCCAAAATTATGATAGTGGTGGGCTTGTATCGATCATTGTTTCTATGCCATTAACTTGTTATCACTTGTGCAATGCATAAATTGCCACTGATAAATCTATACTTTCTTGCATGCTGTAATCCCAGCACATCACTAACGTGAAAACGAAGTCTATTATATACTTAGCCAAGTTGACATGGCTTCGTTCGTTCCTCACTACTCCATGATGCCTCTCAATGAACTTATATGTACACTCCGGGATCACACGGCTCCATGGGTCGTTCGGCTCTATACACAAGAATTCGGTCTACTGAGAGAGAAATACAGTTCACATCAGGCTATTTATACAGATGGTTCTAAAGATGGTGAGAGAGTAGCATGTGCTACTATCTTTAGTTCCAAAACTAAAACGTATCGACTGCCAGGTACAAGTGCCATATTTACTGCAGAAGCAAAAGCTCTATTATCAGCTCTAGAAGGTATTGGATCCACTAGAAGGAAAAAATATGTCATATTCTCAGATTCACTGTCATGCCTTAAAGCAATTAAAAATGGAAATTCCACTCATCCCACCATCTTGAAAATTCTACAATTATATGACACCAGATTTGATCAACAGATAGATATTGTGTTTTGTTGGGTGCCTAGTCATGTTGACATCAAAGGCAACACTGAAGCTGATAGATTGGCTAAGGCAGCTCTAGATGAAGAAGTTGACCCTGTTGGAATACCATCAGACCATCTATCTGCGCTTATGTAAGAAAGCTGTTTCAATCTTTATGGGATACTACGGATAATAACAAACTTCACGAGTTCAAAAAAACGGTTGGTTATACTCACCTGAACAGTCATAAACGTTTCGACCAAGCCATGATTAGACGATGTAGGATCGGTCACACACGATTAACTCATGAATATTTACTAAAACAGGAGCCGATTCCAAGGTGTATACCTTGCCATGAAGATCTCACGGTGAAACATATTCTCATAGACTGCATAGATTTTAAGACTGTAAGAGATACTTTTTATCGAGCAGCTACGCTGGAAGATCTTTTTAGCAGAGTGAAAGAGGATTGTATTTTAGGTTATTTGAGAGAGATTGGTTTGTTGTACACATTTTAATGTTTGTACCTGTTTTAACGCATTAGTTTACCGAGTTTTGAATTGATGACTTAGAATTTTGTTTGATCGTCGCTATATAGCTGAAATATTGCTGAATGCGACGTTAAACCTTATTTCTCTCTCTTTCTCGGCTCTATCCGGCAATAAAACAACCCTTCTCAACTCTGTCAATTGTTTTTATCGAGTTCGGCAATGAGTTTGATTGCCGTGAAGAGGCAATAAAACAACCCTTGTCAACTCTCTGTCAATTATTTTTATCGAGTTCTGCAATGAGTTTGATTGCCGTGAAGAACTCGTCCGTCTGCAATCAGTCTTCAAACATCAACGGTCGGTTGACTTGACCGCCATGATTTTAGTACAGGTCATGTGATCAGCAAAGGTCGTGCAGATCACGTGACCTGTACGAAAATCGTGGCGGTGAATTCAACCGACTGTTGATGTTTGAAGACTGATTGCAGACGGACGAGCTCTTCACGGCAATCAAACTCATTGCAGAACTCGATAAAAATAATTGACAGAGTTGGGAAGGGTTGTTTTATCGCCGCATAGAGCCGAACGACCCATGGAGCCGTGTGATCCCGGAGTGTACATGTAAGTTAATTGAGAGGCATCATGGCGTAGTAAGGAACGAACGAAGCCCATGTCAACTTGGCTATTATATACGGTACAGAAATCACGGAAGTAGTAAAGAATTGGAGCCATGTACAGCCATAGTATACCCGTGCGTGGAATGAGTCCTGAATGAAATTTTCCTCAAATCCTCACAACTGCAACCGTTTATCCTCCCCGAATGATTCTTTACTACTCTCAATCAATATTGAATAGTTGGAAAACGGTTGCAATTTTGAGGATTTGAGGAAAATTTCATTCAGGATTTATTCCACACACGGGTTACTATGGCTCCTATTTTTTTACTACTCCCGAAATCACACAAACTATATCCGCAAGGCTGTATCCAGGGATTTTTTGCAGGTTCCGATCCCAAACTCCCAGTTCCTTTTCGTAATTCATTATTGAAGGTTCGTTTTTTTTTTTACTGAATTTCGGCGCAAAGAGCCTGTGATCAATCACAAAACAGAGGTTTATTAACATGAAATTCAATACCCAGCTATGCAATTGTAGTAGTCACCCGGAATGATTAACTCGGATAACCGTTTTTAAGTCCGATATAGCCGTTTATTCGTCTGAGTAAAAACCCTAAAAATATACAAATTCACATGTTCAGATAAAACCAAATTATGCACTGTCACAAATACAATATAATACATGCTCCAATCTTTCATGTATTATGTACATGCTTGTAAATGGACATAAAATATAGCGCAACCGTTCTATAACATCACAAATATAGACTTGCGCTCCAAAACGTATTTACTGCATATTAATTGGTTAAAAGCACTGTACACAAATTTAAACATGTGAACATACGAACGCACGGACAAGCCTGCGATAAACGACACTTACCCTATCAGTGTGACAGGGGTTAACTCGATCCACAAGAAGCCGTACAGGGCAACATACACACTGAAGGGCCTGTATAAAACAAGTACAATTCAATCAAATTGACAGCAACGAATATTGTCCGGCTAAGTCATACTTTATACACACGATATAGTGGAATGCAACATCGTACACGAATTACTATGAAAGCAATAGAATAGGAAACAATTACAAATGCTTAATTTATATGGCATATATATACATCGGATTAATGCATTTACTATGTCTGCCGTAAATCGGACCCAGAAGTGAATGAATAACCCACCATTTCCACAATCCAAAGAAACAATTCTACGATCTCTAAACCCCAGAATCCAGAAATATGAAAGCCAGCTAATGGATATATCTCATTCATTTACTTTACAAGATAGCACAGATTACAATTTACGTTCGATACATATATACATAGATACATTAACAAATGACTAAATGAACAAATGGACTTACCTGTCGGACGCACGCCAGAGATACCAAATACTAGGTACTTATGTCTATAATCAGCTCGTTTCGGCAAACAGTAAGTATAATATAGATACAGTGTACCACACAACAGCGTGCCCTTCCGACGAGAGAAATGATATACTCTGCCCAATAGGCCAAAACAGGGTAAAATATATACGGATAAGTTGGCGCCGACAGTCTGTCCTGAGACGGCACTCAGGTCTCATAAACAAAGGAAATATAAAAACAATGCCACGGAATACTCCCATCAGCGCCGTAAACTCCTGAAAGTCTAATCACATGAAATTAACAAGGTAAGTTAAAATACTAAAACGGCGCGAAATCAATGTGAGGGTCCAAACCAATGCGCTTGCATATCGTACCGAGGGTCTGAACCAATGCGCCCACATGCAATACAATCCCGAACAATACAATAAACAATATATAAAATGTAACACGGCCACACAATCGGATCGATAGTGAGGCTCCTGGAAGCTTTTTCTAGGAGTATTTCCTTCAGAAATCCTTTCAAATTGAATAACAACACTTTCGTTTTTTGTTTCATTTGAGTTTTGGGCAGCCATACGTTTTCCGGAACTGAATTGGCTCTATAGATGCAGCCCTGTTCCTTCTTGACTAATGAAAACATGCTGAGGGGTCCATGCACCTTTTAGGTGCTTGCCTGCAATTCATGTTTTATTTTGTAGTACTCCATGGTTTTAGATATTTCTACCTTTTCTTATGGTTCAATCAGGTGCCGTTTGATTATGGTTTAAGTCCGATCTCATATAGACAAGATATCACAATATTTGCTCATTTTACTTTTCCCCAGCTCGAGATCCATGTGATGACATGTACAATAATTGTACGTACTGTCGTAGTGATAATGGAACAGCCGAATGTTTCTGTCTGTCTGGTTACACTCTTCAGACAAATGGAAGCTGCATAGGTCAGTATAGTTCACAAGTCTTCTCTTATAGCATTCTTTTATTTTCTAGTGCCGCATGCCCTTCAATAATTTTGTTTACTTATCACTACATAGCTGAAATATTGCTGAACACGATGTTAAACCAACAGTCTCTCTCTCTTTCAAGTAGTCTTGGTTAAATGATAATTTTGTAGAGTTTAAATTTATTATCATTACAATTATTTATGGATTTGTCGTAAATAATAAAGGTACTCAATAATTTTCAGGATAGGAAACTCAGTTTGTCAGTTGAAGAAAAATAACTAGAAATAGCCGAGATAATATGGGCTGATTACTGACGAAGATGTACTGTGGTTCAGAATTGTTATTTTCTTCAATTCAGATGTAGATGAATGTAGTGAGAACCCATGCTCTCAGGATTGTATCAACACACAGGGAAGTTTTGCATGTTCCTGTTTTGTGGGTTACACCCTCTCCCCGGACATGCGCAGCTGTGAAGGTGCGTGAACATCGGTGAATCTCACAGAATTTCTGACGGGAAATATGGAAATCAAAACATCCACAACTGATGTTTTCACTAGGGCTTTGTGGAAGGAGGGGGTTGAACCTTTGATGTCCGTCATTCAGGTCATAGAACAAAGGAGTACTGCAGTCTATCTGGGTGAACAATGAGTCTTTGTTTTTTCCTTAATTTTAAAGGTTGGTCAAATGAATCAGAAAGGTCGATTGAATTTTGTCGAGAATTTTGGGAGTTATTGAATCTAATAATGTGATTGAATGGATCATTGTCATCGTGTATATTATTTTTGCCATTTTAGCATGTGATTCGTTACACTGGGGATCAAACTGTGGTAGTCTTTGCGACTGCTCAGACAAGGCTCAGCAGTGTTCTACGACCAATGGTTGTATATGCAAACCGGGCTGGTCTGGTCCGTCATGTGACCAAGATAACAATGAATGTAACACGGACCTGGCATCAACCTGTGGCCTACTACAGACCTGTGTAAATACACTTGGATCATTTCGATGTGATTGCATCACTGGATACCAACTCGATTCGTCTAGTGTATGTGAAGGTAAGTAGCTGTATACAGTATTGCCCAGCACTGCTCAAAATAACTTTGTGCACAGTGTTGCCTACCACTGCTCAAAATAACATTGCACGTAGTATTGCATATCACTTCTCAAAGTATCATTGTACCTAGTATTGTCTATCACTGCTCAAAATAACATTGTGCACAGTATTGCCTATCACTGTTCGAAATAGCATTGTACATAGTATTTCCTATATCTGCTCAAAATTACATTGTACGCAGTATTGCCTATCACTGTTAAATCACCGTTGTACAGTATTGCCTGCCCACTGCCCAAAATAATATTGTACGTAGTATTGCATATCACTGCTCAAAATATCATTGTACACAGTATTGCCTATCACTCCTCAAAGTAACTATCAATATAACGCTGTACACAGTATTGTCTATAGCTGCTCAAAATTGCATTTTACACAGTATAGCCTATCACTGCTCAAAATAACGTTGTATAGTATTGCCTGCCCACTGCCCAAAATAACATTGTACGTAGTATTGCATATCACTGCTCAAAATAGCATTGCACACACTATTGCCTATCACTGCTCAATATAAGATTATACAGGTCTTTCAGGGCGATCCCCCAAATTTGTACTGCATTCTCATCACTCGATGTATCTCTCCTCATCACTCAATATCTCTCATCACTCAATATATCACAAGACTGTACAGGTAAACCTATATTTGATGAGTTTACAATTTGAGATAGATTGATATCGAGTTTCAAATCCAATATGTGGTCACTTTCTTGGATATCTACCCAATACAATCAAGCCCAACCAATAACTTGAATGACAATCTTGATATGGTGGTACGTGGCCTACTTTTTGAGACTAGTGCTACTGGTGAGAGCTGTAACCTTCCGTGGCCTATGTATTTTTGAGACTTCAATGATAGAAAGTTGAATAAATGTTCAATGTTTTTTTTCCAGATATTGATGAGTGTCTGGTGCCTACAATGTATGACTGTGCTATCATGGCATCCTGTGTGAATGTGGATGGAGGGTACAGCTGTCGGTGCAATACAGGCTATCAAGGAAATGGTACCCACTGTGACAGTAAGTCTGAGGTCATGTACACACAGATGTCATAGGGTCAGCTGTTTCCACTGAGTGAAATCATAGGTCTCGACTGGTAAGCTCAGGTGGAAATATCAGGAACAACAAGGCCGCATAGCATCGATGAAGGCTGCATGACTGAGCCCTTCCTGTCTGACATGATACAGTTAGCTTTACACTGTGATATCATGGGCTTTCTCGAAAAAACATCAGTCGATCAATAATCATAAAATACATGTAGCTAACTCTCCTGATCCTATAATCTCTATGAATCTCCGGTATGGGACTGGGTCTGAATCCAGATACCATCGGCCTATTAATCCTTTCATCTCTAGTAATCTACACCCAGGTCCAGATGTCATGATGTTATCACCATGGTTACTATCAGGGTTCAGTATTTTATATTTCAGTGAACAATTGCAAGTAATGTATTGAGAAATTCTTAGAATTTTTTATTGATATATAAAATTTTCATTCTGTAAAACTGTTTGTAAATGTACAGTTTCAAAGATGACAAGTGCTTCTAGTCGCCAATGGATAAACAGACCATGACTGATTGACCGATCGGTGGATAGACAATGTATGATTGACCAATCAGTGAATAGCCATTGGTGATTGACAAATCAGTGGATAGACTATGTGTGACTGACCAATCACTGCTCAATTAACTCTGAAGAGTCAAGTCGTTGACATTGAGAAATATGAAGAATACTGAGATATTCATCAGATGCGGTCACTTGATGCGACCTGAAGGTGGTAAACTGACATCACCTGTTCGTTTTCCCACAGATATAAACGAGTGTGATTTGAGCATTGACCAATGCGAACATACATGTGAGGACAACGTAGGCGGGTACAGCTGTTCGTGTTATCGAGGATACCTTCTCAATGACGACCGACACACCTGCCAAAAAGGTGAGAGATTCTGCATTATTGGTTGGCAAATAAGTAAGCGTTTGTATTACCCGTACATTCTTCAATGGCAGTCCTGTAACTGACATTTGCAATATGTCATTCAGTGTACTGGGGGTACATTTTGTGGTGTATGGATTGAGCAATTTTCTCATGTATATCTACAGAATTTATTGTAAAATTTAAGCAAACCATGAATGCATTGTAAATTTTCTGTGCCGTTAACAGAAGCGGATACATGTGGTAGTTCTGGCCTCTCATGTCAGTATGACTGTAGACTTGACACTGGAACCCCTAGCTGCTTCTGCTCATCAGGCTTCCAACTCTTCAACCAGACCCATTGTCAAGGTGAGTACATTGATCTCTTCACCTTGGACAATATGATAATACTGGGCTGGACATTAATAGTTCACTCATCAGTCACTGCTTCCGCGGTGTGAGCCTATCAGATGTTACTTGAAAGCTCATTCTTATTGTCAGTACTTAAGTTTGATTCTATGTTGACTGGATTATGGCTTCTTTGTGTTCAACTATTGGCCCACTTCATATTTCCAGTGTAGCTAATTCTAATTTTACCGCCCTGGATTCAATTTCATTAAACGCTGCTGAACAATATTTTTTCATTGTTCCAAAATTATTGGCCAAACTCTACAATCTTTAATTTGACACTGTGACACAAATTTCATCAAAACAATATTCAATAATCAACATGTCTTCTTGCAGATGTCGACGAGTGTTCAGCTGGAACAAATCCGTGCTCTCAGAACTGTACAAACACATTTGGAGGATTTTATTGTACTTGTGAAGAAGGATACAAGCTGGGCAATGATATGAGGACTTGTGAGGGTAAATATAAATTGGGCAATGATATGAGGACTTGAGGGTAAATATAAATTGGGCAATGATATGAGGATTTGTGAGGGTAAATATAAATTGGGCAATGATATGAGGACTTGTGAGGGTAACTATAAATTGGGCAATGATATGAGGACTTGTGAGGGTAAAAATAAATTGGGCAATGATATGAGGACTTGTGAGGGTAAATATAAATTGGGCAATGATATGAGGACTTGTGAGGGTAAATATAAATTGGGCAATGATATGAGGATTTGTGAGGTTAAATATAAATTGGGCAATGATATGAGGACTTGTGAGGGTAAAAATAAATTGGGCAATGATATGAGGACTTGTGAGGGTAAATATAAATTGGGCAATGATATGAGGATTTGTGAGGTTAAATATAAATTGGGCAATGATATGAGGACTTGTGAGGGTAAAAATAAATTGGGCAATGATATGAGGACTTGTGAGGGTAAATATAAATTGGGCAATGATATGAGGATTTGTGAGGGTAAATATAAATTGGGCAATGATATGAGGATTTGTGAGGGTAAATATAAATTGGGCAATGATATGAGGACTTGTGAGGGTAAATATAAATTGGGCAATGATATGAGGACTTGTGAGGGTAAATATAAATTGGGCAATGATATGAGGACTTGTGAGGGTAAATATAAATTGGGCAATGATATGAGGATTTGTGAGGGTAAATATAAATTGGGCAATGATATGAGGATTTGTGAGGGTAGATATAAATTGGGCAATGATATGAGGACTTGTGAGGGTAAAAATAAATTGGGCAGTGATATGAGGATTTGTGAGGGTAAATATAAATTGGGCAATGATATGAGGATTTGTGAGGGTAGATATAAATTGGGCAATGATATGAGGACTTGTGAGGGTAAATATAAATTGGGCAATGATATGAGGATTTGTGAGGGTAAATATAAATTGGGCAATGATATGAGGATTTGTGAGGGTAGATATAAATTGGGCAATGATATGAGGACTTGTGAGGGTAAAAATAAATTGGGCAATGATATGAGGATTTGTGAGGGTAAATATAAATTGGGCAATGATATGAGGATTTGTGAGGGTAAATATAAATTGGGCAATGATATGAGGATTTGTGAGGGTAAACATAAATTGGGCAAATGATATGAGGCCTTGTGAGGGTTAACATGAACTGGACAATGATCTGAAGAAGGTACAGGTCAATATGAACTGACGACTTGAGCAGGTAAATAACTGATAGGATAATAAGAGATGGGCGAATATTTCCATGTCAGTATTTCTTGAACGTAATACATGGATTGTCGAGTCAATATTTCGGAGGTGTTCCAGATTTCCTTATTACAGTTAACCATAGCTGGCCTTGGCTTTTTTTGACCTCTCCATGCCTGGCGGGGGGGGGGGCGAAATGGCCCCCCCTAATTATTTTTCTTACCCCTTGATCTAGGGGGCTGAAACTTATCACACTATACCCTTGGGTCAAGCTCTACCAGAAAATGTAAAAACAATCCAAGATGGCCGCTTTGATGACGTCACAGTGACATCATTTTCAAAAACGGCATTTTTGGTCGATTTTTCGGTCAGATTTTTCCGAATTTTTTTGCAATTTCTCCGCAAAAACTGCATGATAAATTAGTAAGTATTAATGTGATGTGCAGTAAAATATTTTTTGGCCACTTTTCATCGCGGAAGAGTAGAAATTTTTAAGAAATATGACAAAAACATCACTTTTCTGATACCCCACGTTGCCGCCATCTTGAATTTACCCATGGTTCTCTGCTCGGGGGGAGGGGGGGGGAGGTGTATGCAAATAGGCTCAAAATGACCCCAATACGATAAACTATAAAGTCAGCTCTCCATGTTTTGTCGTTCCGGAGATAGCAAAGAAAGTTTGGTGGGGGGGGGGGGGGCATAATGGCCCCCTCCCCAGGCCAGGTAGGGTTTAAGCAAACAGATTTCCTTGGATATCTAAGACATATACTAAGTACATGTATTTTAAATAGCCTGTCTTTATCCCTTTCTCGATCCGTCCAGTGTGTGATGTCCATCACTGGGGCCCAGACTGTTCTCGATCCTGTGGGTGTGGCACTGGGTCTGAACGATGTGATCAGGTGTCCGGTTGTGTCTGCAAGCCCGGCTGGACCGGATACCACTGCGAAGTGGATATAAAGGAATGTGACAACAACAACACATGTAGAACAGCTGATCATCAAGTGTGTTTGGAGCTTCCAGGATCATACCTATGTGACTGTCAACCAGGATATGTCTTCGATCAAAACGGCACATGTCAAAGTAAGACACAAAAACTTACCGGAGTTGAGAAGTATATTAAATTGGATTAGAAATATAATTCAAATAGTCGACGCTTGTAACTTTTTATCAATAATTCCGACATCATCGATTTATTTGGAGCGATTTAATATCTAATTCTAGCGTATTTTAAAGCCAGTATCGAATTCACTGCGTCAGTGGTCTGCCAGAAAGACCATTGCCTACATTAATATTGAAGCATAAACACCCCGTACATATTTATATGTTGCCCCTGTTTCAGACGTGAACGAATGCCAATCTGAGCAGCCTTGTTCGCAGGACTGTGTTGATGAGATAGGGAGTTATAGGTGCCGCTGTTTTGTCGGGTTTCGAGATGTGTACGGCAACGGCTCTACCTGTTTGGGTAATTATACACAATTTAGAATAACGGAGCTTTTCTACAGTCCATGTTCTTCACGGGGAATCTGCATCCAATGATATTGTTTGCTGGAAGGAATAATTTCAAGTAGTAGCTGTGAATATAGTACTCAAATATGTGATATAGTTTGTTTTAAAAACGTAAAATACATAAATGATCATGTTTTTGCTACAAATCAATGTGAAGCTGGTTGCGGTAAACCTCTTAATAATTCAATCAGTTGATCATGAGAATACATGTATGGGATAGGAAGGATTTCTGTGGGGGTAGTTAGAGGAAGGTGATAAAATATGATGGGTGGAGGTAGGGGACGAGGGAGTACATGGGAAGGGCGTTGGGGAGGAGCTTGGTTGCACAAAACAATCATTCCATGTAACTGTTCGGAACAGTACTTGAATGTGTTCCAACGGCTCTATTTCCTATCATTGTCCTGACTGCTGACCATGCTCTATTTTGTAGACATTGATGAATGTGAGGAGGGAACTGGTGGATGTGAGCAGATCTGTGTTAACAATGAGGGAGCCTACGTCTGTAGTTGTTCTCAGGGATTTAAACTAGACCTCAACAGGGCCACCTGTGTCAAAGGTAAACAAAACTAAGACCTCGACAGGACAACCTGTGTCAAAAGTAAACAAACTAGACCTCTACAGGACCACCTGTGCCAAAGGTAACAAACTAGACATCAACAGGGCCACAGTCTCGGGGTTAGATCTTAATCAGATTAAATAAAATCTGGTCAAATTACGATCAAGTGAACGGTTTTTGACAACATCGTTGGTTTGCATATTCTTGACATGCGCAACTGCATTCCTATAGACTAAAAAACAGATTCTCGAACAACAGAGATCATAAGTGAAGAATACATCTGTGAAGGAAGCAACTTGAGTGTTTAGACATTTCGCAGTATGGTTGTTTGTTCTACAATTTTTTAGCATATGCAGACACGAAGTTATTTCCCATTGCTGTTCCCAGAATTTACAGTTCCCGTTTGCAAATTCAAAAAAGTTATTTTCGAGTACCAGTTTGATACCTGAGAGAAAGAATTCCTTGTTAAATCGTGTGATATCAGCTTGTGTTTAGATAAGTGACTTATATGTATAGCTAGCTTGTGATACTGTTTTACTAGCTTGTCTTCATATATATTTGTGTTTTATGTCTGCTTAGATTTTGGTGTTAATACCGTCTTATTAACTTCATTATAGATATCCTAGGTATTAATGGTATTTCCATTATGCACGCAGAAATGTACAGTGACTGACCGCTGAATGTTGAAAATATCTTCCAGATCTTACGAATGACCCCTGCTTTGATTTCTCCCATTCCTGTTCTTATGGCTGTGGCTGGTTGAGACCGGGTACTAGAGACTGTTTTTGTCCCAAAGGGCAAAATTTGCTGGGGGACAATGCCACTTGTTCAGGTATGAATCCGACAGAATGTTAAAATGATTACACAAATTTAGCACCAAATCTAGTTCTTGCAATCAAAACTGGTGACTGACAAGAACATTGCATTGAATGGGTTAAGCAAAAATGAGCGTTTTTACCTCTATTTTAAGAGAGGTAGGTCTCGCTAACCTGTTTATAGTCATGTAAAAAAATGTCTACTTCACAGTAACTGCAATATCAGCAGTTTGTCAAAAAAATAGATATCTTTCCTATTTCATGAATCTGCTGATTGCAGTTGATGCATTAACCTCCAATAGAAGCTCCATGTCTGATTTTGTCCATGAGTCAACGAGAGTACTTCCGAAAATTTGAGAAATCTGCCAGGGATTTTTTTTATACAAATCTGTTGAATTGTCTCCTATTGAATCCATTACAACGAATGTTTCATTGTAAAACCACATACATTTCAATATTTTCATGTTTAATGTAATCTATCTATCCTCAGCTGTTAAGACCCGACTGACAGCACAACTGTTGTTGGATATACCATTTAGCTCTGAGCTGACTCTCCCATCCAGCAGTCTACATAAACGTCTCAAGCATGATATACAGGAATCTGTAAGTATATTTTAAAAAAATATACAACAACACGATTAACGTCACAGGACCTACGAAGTAGTGCGAGGAAGATCATTTGGGGGTCCAAGCGTAATGTTATAGGTCACTTAAGTAGGTCAAATTTCATCAAAAGTAGGTCAGCTTAGAACTTGCTGGTAACAGTCCCCTAATGCAAGTTCATGCCAAAAATCAAGATTCTAAAGTCAACGGTTCTCATTATTTTGCCGACGAAATGATTCAGATGGACTGACTCACTCACTCACTCACTCATTACCGGACAATTTGCAAATGAGAGCCTACTTCGTAGGATTTTTTTTTAATGCACTCGTGAACACATGAGCAGTGTGACTAACGTCACAGGACCTACGAAGTAGAGTAGGCATTAGGACTCGAACGCGAACTGAACTCTTGGAAATCCCCACCCCCAGTTGAAATCCTGCCTATATTAAGATGAGCACCGCCCAAGTCAGAATCGCCAGTGATTTTCATCAAAAATCACCAGGAATTTTCATCAAAAGTAGGTCAGCTCAGAACTTGTTGGTAACAGTCTTCTAATGCGCCTTCATTCCAAAATTAAATAACGATCGCCGATTTAATTTTACAATTTTTTAACTAAAGGAAACAGATTGAATAATAAAGGTTCAGTAGATTTCAAGCTTTACGTGTGAAAATACATTTACATCTCTTTAATGGTTTTCAGTGCCCTTGTCCAGGATCAAAACAACTTTTTGAATCACATTATTTTCCCAACAATACAACAAATTTTTATATATAGTACTATAGTAGAAAGGTAGCATTTATGTAGTTTACGGTAATTCAACTCAAGACCAACACCTTCTCTGCACAAGATAATAATGATTCTATGTCATTCTCCTGAGCATAACCGGTACAAAGACGAATAAATAGCGTCTCTACATCACGTTGTTATCTAGATATATGAGAACACATTTTGGGTATCGGCAATCTGATGAATGTACTATTCCGGTTTTCTTGTTTCACGTTATATTCTATGGCGGTTGATCGGTGATTTTCTTCATTGATAAACGTTAAACCACCTCAGCTTCGTTGTGTGAATCGGAATTGCATTGCTGTGACACACCAACACACTCCGTGGCAGTGATTCTGTATCCCCTAATCAAAATGGATCAAGATTTGAAATGACAAGAAAAATTTAGACATATTTTGTTTACACATGTAATTTTTTGTTTAAATTATATCCAAGTGTGATATATAGTCAATATTCAGAAGGTACAAAAAAACCTCAAGTTATCATATTTTCACATCATGATCAAAGTTACTTTATCTAGTTAAATTCTACCAAAAGAAGACCCTTTAAACATGCCGTCATGGCTTTGTTTCACCCTCAGTAAACTTTTATCATTGTCGCTCACACAGACTAATCTGAAGGATGATACCACATCTTTCTTTCTTCTGCTGGGTTATTGCACCAGGCTGACTTAATTGGTTGATGTAGGATATTTCACCATCAGTGGGTAATTTGACCTGAATTTGAAGCCTGATGTGGTCAGTGATGAAATGTTTGGATGTGAAATAGGATACACGTTAAAGGCCACAGTTTACATATATCTATAACAATATACTGAATTGTGTGTATTGAGGCTGGCATAGCGGTGTAGATGAATGCACTAACAAATGATGGAAAATTAGCATTTCTTATTTCATAAAAACAATTACGGATGGCATATCTCACCACTGTGTTATATATACAGTGAAACATACAGCCAAGGGTTCCCGATGGGCATGACAGTGTACTCGCTGAGCCATCAATAAATAATAAAAAAAATAATTATAAATCAAATTTTAATCAGAATTCGGTCAACTCAAAACTTGCTGGTAACAATGCCCTAATGCACGTTCATGCCAAAAATCAAGGTTCTAATGTCAACGGTTCTCCTTATTTTGCCGACGAAAGGATTCGGATGGACTGACTCACTCACTCATTACCGGACAATTTGCGATCTGTAGCCTACTTCGTAGGAATAGAGATTGAGTCTATATTCTTAAAATTGTCCATCTGTTAACATTAATATTACTCATTGCTACTCATAGTAAGCTAAATGGTTCGTTAACACATGTCACATGAAGTTAGATGCAGAAATGTGAATAAGTATAAAAAAAATGTACTTTATTTCAGCTTCACCTTGGATTGTTAAATATCGGAGGCTTCACAGGGGTCCTGTTAAAACAGTTGAGGTGAGCTAGACTTCAGGAGCATCCTTCTGTTTGATTCATACTTCACTTCAGTGTTTATATTATTTAACCCTACCTGGCCTGGGGGGGGGCACTTCCCGCCCTCCCCCCCCCCACCCTCTGTTGGTTTTTTGCTCCTATCTTCGGAACAAAAAACAAATAAGAGCTGAAACTTATTGACTTTTTACATTATCATATTGGGGTCATTTTAAGCCTATTTGCATGACACCCCCCTCCCCCCAAGCAGAGGATCATAGGTAAATTCAAAATGGCGGCCATGTGGGGTACCAGAAAAGTGATGTTTTCGTCCTATTTCTTCAAAATGTTTGCTTTTCTGTATGGAAAAGGGGGTAAAATCTATTTTATTTTATATCAGATTATTATTTACTAATTTATCATGCAGGTTTTGCGAAGAAAAAACAAAAAAAAATCGAAAATTCTGACAAAAAAATGACCCAAAATGCTCTTTTTGAATATGACGTCAGTGACGTCATTATGGCGGCCATCTTGGATTTGTTTTACATTTTCTTGTAGTGCTTGACCCAATGATATAGTGTAGTAAGTTTCAGCCCTCTAGCCTTAGCGATAGCGAAAATATATAGTAGGGGGGCACTTTCCGCCTCCCAGGCTGCGGTACACTCCAAATCGACCAGGCCAGATAGGATTACTGGATTAAATTTATCCACAAATACTGATTATGCATGTACCTGTATTTCTGTACTACAGATACAGTCATATATGTCATAAATGCTGATTATAGCTGAATGTCTGTATCCGACTGAGTACAGTTCATAAATTATAGGTATAGCTATGTCTGTACTGCAGGCCGTGTATTATTTATGAAAATTCTGAAAGAATACAGTTGATAATTGATGGTAATCGCTGTATGTCTGTTCTTCAGATACCGTATTAGTCCAGTTGAATACCGTGTACAAAAGATGATTATGGCCGTATGTCTATACTGCCGGTACTGTATTAAATACGAAAGTCATGTTGGGCACAGTTCAAGAATGAGTATTACAGATGTATGTCTGCACTACTGGTATTGTATTATATATGAAAATTCAAAATATTTCCACTGAGAAAAGGTACGCCGGAAATCTTATTTGGAATGATGTTCACTTTTTCGTCATGTCAATTGTATCGATGGATAGACCTTTGCTTTTGTTTTGTTTTTTATTGTAGTGATAACACCGACAGTACTGATATAATATTTGACATCGTACTTGACCACAAAGTAACCATCAGTGACACAGTGGATATAGCGAGCTCTCTAGAGTACAAGTATATGCTGGGCTACCTCACTGTGGATACAGAGAATGTCCTCCTACTCTCCTCGCCATTGATACAGGGATCCAACAATATATTCAGTGAGTCAGTTCTTAGGTCAGCAACCCGGGGTTATAATTATCAGATATCTCGGTGTTATAATTACCAGGCGATAACCAGGGGTTATAATTATCAGACAGTATCCTGAAAATTATAATTATCAGACACCTCAGTGTTATAATTACCAGGCGATAACCAGTGTTTATAATTATCAGACACTATCCTGAGAATTATAATTTTCAGACATCTCAGTGTTATAATTACCAGGCTGTAACCCTAGGTTATAATTATCAGACACTATCCCGAGCATTACAATTATTAGAGAGCATCCCTGAATTATAATTATCGGACACTCGTGTTTGAAATTCGAGCAGTATCCTAAACATTGCAATTATCTGGGCGGGAAGTTCTATGCTTTTTATTAAGGAGATAGAGTCTACAGGACAACAAGAATGAAAAGGGCTCGTCAAAGTAATTTTATACTGAAATCCTTCTGGAATAAACTTGCCCTGACAAGTAATCATCCACTTGTTCTATTTCAATGTTCGATTACTTTTTACATTTCAGATCCGGTTGATGGAATTGCCACATGTGACTGGTTTATCTGTGAAGACAATGAGCTATGTGTGCAAAATCTGAAAGAGTTTGATTGCCAGTAAGTCATTTTATTCATATTTTACCTTATGAAGAATCGGTCTTATTTGGTCTATGGTTGAAAAATGAATGATGTCTGACACCTTGTTACACGATATTTAATTTTCGTGCTGTACCCGAGGGATTTGCTTTACCACAGTGGCACAGCTCACGAAATTGGGGTCGAAAGGATGGAAAACCAACCAAGCTAAAACATTTTACTACATGTAGCAGTATGATAGGATGGAGTGCATTGTTCAGACTAGATTTTGTCCTTGACCCAGCCTACACGCATGAAAAGCCTCCTGTTACTATTCTCCGCCCAGTCCACAAATCTCATTATTATTATCCTCAATTCAGCCTAGAAATCTGATATTACTCACACCCCGCCGGGAAGTCTGTTTTCCTCTACCCACCATACAAGTCTGTTATTATCTTCTACCCAACCTACAAATCGCGTATTACCCGCTAGCCATCCTATGTCTCCCGTTATTACCTTCTACCCATCCGGCAAGTACTCTGTTGTTACTCTAGACCCAGCCTACAAATATCCAGTTATTACCCACGACCCACCTGTCTCCTGTTATTATCCTCTATCCAGCGTACCAGATTCATTGTATTATCCTCGACCCAGACCACAAGTGTGCTGTTATGATCCTCTACCCAGCGTACAAATACATTGTTACCCTAGATCCAGCCTACAATTCTAATGTTATTAAGCTCTAGCCAGCTTACAAATCTCCTGTTAGTATCGTCGACCCATCCTGCAAATCTCTGTGATTATCTTCTATCCAGCCCATATGTCTCCGGTTATTACACAACACTTACTACAAGTCTCCTGTCATTACCCTTGACCCAGCCTAAAAATAATTATTATGCGCTAGCCATCATATAAGTATCCTCTTATTATCCCATATCCATCCTACAGGGCCCTCGGTGGCTGAGTGGTCGAAGGCCATTCGCTGGTGATCGCTAGCCTCACACCAATGAACCGGCACGGGTTCGAGCCCAGCTGATGCATGTGTGAAAGTTTGTTAGTTACTTGCCGACAGGCGGTGGTTCTCTCCGGGCACTTCGGCTTCCTCCACCATCTAAACTGAATGTCACCATATGAGTGAAACAAACTTGAGTGTGACATTAAACCAAATTCCTCCTCCCACCCTCCATCCTACAACTTCCCTGTTACTACACTAGACTCCGCCTACAAGTCTCCAGTTATTACCCATGACCCAGCCTATAAGTCTCATGTTATTATCCTCTACCAAGCCTACAAATCTTGTTATTGTCCGCTAGCCGTCCTTCAAATCTCCTGTTATTATCCCCCGTCCAACCTACGAGTATCTTGTTATTACCCTTGACCATATTACTCCTGTACATACATGTACACCTGTATATGGGAAGTTTGCTGAAGCTGTCCGCTTTCATTGCATGGTTTTGACATTTGCTACACACATTTCATTGATTTGAGGATCAATTGCATGACCTGAAATATTAATTTATCGCGGTTTGGACTTCGTACATTTCCAATGATAAGGTTTTCTTAGTCAAAAATTGACATGAACACCTGTACATGAAAAGGTTGCTCTACTTGTGTGCTTTTAATACTGCTGCAGCTTCAGCGGATCAGCTCATAAGGTGAAATATTGGGGTTCTCAGAACGCTTGCTACCCTCGTCCCAGCCTATAGGTCTGTCATTATCCTCTACGCAGTTGATAAGTCTTCTGTTATCATTCTCCACTCCGCCTACAGGTATACTTACTATCCTCGAACCAGCGAATAAATCTCCTGTTATTATCCTCGACCCAGCCTATAAATCTCCTGTTATTATCCTCTACTCTGTCTACAAGTCTTATTGTATTATCCATGACCCAGCCTACAAATCTCCTGGTAGTATCTTCGACCCAGCCTACAATTCTCCAATAACAATTTTCTTTTGCTTTACTTTTTACCGAATGTAACCATGCTAGCTCTGGAATTTATTCAGTTTTGTTGAGTGTGAGTACCCACTCAGTGTTACTGATGCAACCTAGTCATTTTATGTGTACATTATTCTGCTGTAGGCTGGTAACAACAACGACAGACAGCCCAACCATTTTCTCCACGATCTTGGAACAGACTTCCTCTTTCGTCAGTGACCTGACATCTTTCGTGACAACACCAGCATCATCAGCTTCAACAATGACTCCGACAACAAGAACCGTGACTCTAGAAACAGTGACCTCACTCCAAGAAACATCTGAAACGTCTCCATTGACTACAGCGGTTCAGACGACCTCCACAACTGGTAGGACAACATCAACATTGGGTGTGACGACCTCTACGCAGAGTACGACATCAACCATGGATATGACGACCACAACTGCGGGTACGATAGCAACATTGGGTGTGACGACCTTCACACAGGACATGACAACATCAACATTGGGTGTAACGACCTTCACGCCGGGTACGACATCAACCATGGATATGACGACCACCACTGCGGGTACGATAGCAACATTGGGTGTGACAACCTCCACACAGGACATGACAACATCAACATTGGGTGTGACGACCTCCACGCCGGGTACGACATCAACCATGGATATGACGACCTCCACACCGGGTACGACAACATCTTTGAACCCCTCACGAGTTATGACAACCTCTGGCCTGACGACCTTCCAACCGGGCATGCCAACATCAACCATGGATGTGACGACCTCCACACCGGGTACTACAACACCTTTGAACCCCTCACGAGGTAGGACAACCTCTGGCCTAACGACCTTCCAACCTGGCATGCCAACATCACTCATGGGTACTGCATCAACCAATGGAATGTTGACCTCGACACCATCCAGAATGACACAGGACATCTCCATAACAACATACAGAATGGCTAGGAAAACCTCAATGACACCATCCACCTTGGCTCAAACAACATCCACTACACCATCCACACTGGCTCAAGCAACATCCACTACACCATCCACAGCGGCATTCACGACATCATCCGCAATGGCTCAGGCAACATCCACTACACCCTCCACAATGGCTGAGACAACATCCACTACACCATCCACAGTAGCTCAGACAACTCCCGCGGCATCATCCACAGGTGCTCAGACAAAATCAACGACACAATTCACATTGGGTACAACAAAATCCAGCCTACCTCCAACCAGTACTCTGCGTAAGTACCACATTTGCCTCAGTTGAATTTTCTCCTGCTTTCATTTGAATGCGATTTCGTTAGATACAAACACTCGTACATAGTATATAGGTATATTAATCATGATTCTCCATCAACGTTTACCATACTCCCAGTGTATATATCAGATTCTTGAAAGAACATGTATATTTCTTGCAGCTGTTTCAAGGATAATCAAAGCAGATATTTCACTCGATATGGTGTTCAAGGCAGGATACAGTAATTTGAGTTTGCCAGAAACTACTACTCTGAAGGCCAATCTCTTAACAGTGGTGAGTGTCCGTTTTTTGGTCTGCGCGTCTTGTTTAATTTATCTAAAATTTGATTCCTTATTGTCAGATTATACCACACGCCATAATCTTTATGCGATTGACATTTTTTCATGGTCCACTCTAGCTATCCTTTTGTGACTAAGTATTATATCGTCATATATATCTTCTATCCACATACAATAAAAGTATATGCATTGTGCAGAAAAAAAACGTATTTTGATGAAAACTCTGCATCCATCAAAACTCTGCACCCATCAAAACTCTGCACCCATGGCTGTTTGCAGTGTACTTTTGTTGATGTGTACACACATCCGTACATAATCTGCCATGCTGAAGCTCCGCAGGATGTCAAGCGAGCAGAAAAAGGGTGCTGCCAATTTCATGTCTCACTAAAATAAATTCATATTATGCTTTGGTCATGTTGGTCAACTCATCTGGGGTTTTATTTTTGCAGCTGACCTCGTTGTACAGAGGAACTGTTCGTAGTTTTTCTTCAGTGTCTATAACCCGCTTTGTGTGAGTATGTACCACATCATATTGATGGGGAAAATAAATGTCCAAATTATGTTGAGGAAAACTCCCTAATTTGCCACACTACATCTTTCGAGTTTATCAATTACACTAATTTATTAACCTTGCTGAAAGTTGTAGTCATTCAGATTTATTAGACCTACCTGGCCTGGATTGTTTTAGACTCGTGTAGGCCTGCGTCCCTAAACCTAACCATTAACCCCTGAGCTTGGGGCTGAAACTTACCACATTATCCCATTAGGTCAAGCTCTACTAGGGAATGTAACAAAATCCAAGGTGACCACTTTGATAACGTCACAGTGACGTCAATTTCAAAAGGGGTATTGGATTTACCCATCTGCTTTGAGGTAATATGCGAATAGGCTCAAAATGACCTCAATATATTCTCAATATGATATTGTCATATCTGAAGCTTTTGTCTTTGCGGGGATAGGGTATTTATATATTTAGGTCTCGGCTGTACCGCCGATAAAACTGATGTAGGTCTCAGTAGAGAATTGATACCCTGTAGGTCACAGCTGTGCTCCACATATATCTCAGTAGAGAATTGATACCTTGTAGGTCACGGCTGTACTGCACATATATCCCAATAGAGGATTGATACCTTGTAGGTCACAGCTGTACTCCACATATATCCCAGTAGAGAATTGATACCTTGTAGGTCACAGCTGTACTCCACATATATCCCAGTAGAGGATTGGTACCCTTTAGTTCACGGCTGTACTACACAGTAGAGGATTGGTACCCTGTAGGTCACGGCTGTACTCCACATATATCCCAGTAGAGGATTGGTACCCTGTAGGTCACGGCTGTACTCCACATATATTCCAGTAGAGGATTGGTACCCTGTAGGTCACGGATGTACTACACAGTAGAGGATTGGTACCGTGCAAGTCACGGCTCTACTCTACATATATCCCTGTCTATCTTGTATTTTCCTGTATGTTGTATTATGATATTGTCTATTCCAGGAATGGCTCCGTAATTGCTATTCATGAGATCTACCTATCCACTGATGAGGGAAAACCACAGATGACTGATGTGAAGATAGCCTTGACGTCTGTGTTTGCCAGTAACTCTATACAAGTGGGCGGACAGTTCATATCACTCAAAGGCATTCCAAACATTATATCCAATGATGAAACCATGAAAGGTAAACTTGGTTTGGACGCTGGAAGATTGTGGCTAAAAACAAGTCTAACAGATGTAGCCATTATATGCTTGATGATACCAAACACAATTTATTTTTAATAAATCATACAAACCTCATTCAGAACTCACACATACACAAGTTATTAGAACGAGTTATTTGCGAGTTCTTTAATAAGGCACAAATAGCTCGCATGGTCAAACTTTCAGACGTGACGATCAATACGCGATCTGTTAGAACTGTATGAGTTAAACACGAGTTCTTAACTCTTGTCATCAGGGCTGATTTTCCTTCATACGAGTTAAACAGGAGTTAGCCTTGTTTGTAGTGACCTTCTCACACGAGTTATCCCAGTTATTTGCATGAAAAATGAACCCCGGACTAATCCAGATGGTGCTAACCATTTCCTGTTTGAATTTCAAATCCTGAGAAACTATACATTCATTTCTTCCAAGAGTAAGTGTTGTGTTGAAATTAGGAAGACTTTGGCCAGTAAACAATTTCTAATACGCTTTAGAAGTAATTCTGTGTATACTACTATTTGCACTGGCATTGTAATTGTTATTTTCAGCACATTTAACTGAGATTAGAGAATTTTCTCTGAAGATCTGCATGTACAGAATCAGCTATACCCATCCTGATAAATTATGTCCTAAAGCTCCTGTAATTTTGACTCAAAATTTAAACATGGTAAATGTTGCTTCAAGCTACACCACGTGACTCTACATTCTGCAGATCGTGATCAGATTTGGTTTACATATACCAGAACAAATCGTGTTTGAATATCAGTTATTTGCGAGTTTTTAACGAGTAGTTTACGATTTATTCCATTCGACTTACTCGCTCTTTTGCATGCGAAAACTCTCGTGAATAACTCGTTAATGACTTGCGCGAGGTGATAGCGTTTTATTTATACGAGTTATTCGTGACTTGTTAAACTACGAGTTATTCACACGAGTTATTAGGTCATTTGAATGCGTGCGACAAATAGCATGCCTGGGTTAATAGCGATTTTATTTCCTCTCTATCTGACAAGACACCTTTCAGAGAATAACACATGACAATCGATGACGAGCAGAAGTTCCCAAATTTGTATAGAATACATCTATTAGGCTTGAATTGGCTATTGATCATCCTGTTTGTGAAAGTCATATTGCATAATCTTTTACAATGACAAACTTCTTCTTTGTGCTGGATTTATATAGAATAGAATCAGTGTGATACATCGGCTATCAATAGTTGTTGTCCAGGACACATAATTTTGACAGCAATGAATTTTTTTCCCACGAGACTGAAAAAACGTGGATTTAGTTCATCAGAAGTATAGATTCTATAGCTCTGGCTGACTGCCAAGTTTAGTACAATGATGTCGAGTATTTAATCAACAAACAGCTACGACCCGTGAAGGATTTTTTCCTTCTCTCAGCATGGGAATGGAAGACCAAATCAGCATAAAAACTCGCTCTTGTTCACGGGTTGTTGCTGTCCACAGGTTGTTGCTGACCACGGCCTATATTTCTCTTTCCATGCAGAAGAACACGTCAGCTTGATGGCATACATGCTACGTCACCGCTATGATATGGGTTTCTGTTGTTGCTGATTACAGAATATATTCCACAGAGAAATTTTTGTCATTTTTCACACTACATCACAGCTATGACTGTGTTAACTTCAGGGAAATTTGAGCACGGATCATTGTGAAGCGATGGTATATGCCACCGCTCACGCTGTTATGTGCCATGACACGTATACCAAGTATAAAAAGTCATGGCATGTATACCAAGTATAAATGTGAAACAACTGCCCAAGATACTATATAGGAAAGAAAATATCAATGACAGCTGGAATTTGTCTTTACCGGTTTCACCATATCATCGGTGACTCATCAAACGTTTTAACTATTATTAGTTAAATTTAGTTATAGAATTCAAAGTCATTAAAACGTCAGCCAAACCTATCCAGCACTGCAAATTGTCTTCAATAAGTCACGACGATGGATCTGTGTCATTTGATTCTCCTGCATTGAATGGTTTTACGGTCTTATTTCAGTACCAGTCACTGCTACACTGACCTGTGATGTTTCGCCATGTAAGGCCACGGAAACGTGTAACCTAGCAGACGTCAGTTGCAGGTTAGTACAATACGTATGATGTCCTTTGTCTTCCTCCGTTTAGCATTCTCTGCGTCCTCTCCATTCATGGTTATTAAATATGTAGTTTTACAGTACCACATACTCAACGTGATGGCCATCTGGTCAAATAAGGTAATTTCTTACTCGTGTCGGTCTTGCTGATCACAATGGTTCTGTTGCATGGCTTTTGTTAGCATGTCTGTCCAGTTCCGAATAACACTCATGATATACACAATGTTGATACATGTACAGGTGTATATCAAGCAAGGAATGGTCACTCGTGGTGTTAGCTGGAATTCTGGTGAATTTGACGCATAGCTTCAGCTCCCTTACTTTTAGTAACATTACCTGCGCTAAACGATACTGTCAAGTACACCAAGGCATGCCTGTTATTCTTCTACTTATGTTTCAATATCTCTTTTCCAGCCCAAAACTGACAGCTCAGAACACCGATAGAGGTAAGTCTGCTCAATATACTCGGGTAAACCTGAAAAATTACTTTGTTTCATGTCTATTTCTTTGCTCTTGTAGAACCAGCCTTTTGGGAGTATAGCTGTGAATCATTCTTCTATTTCCTTGATATGGAGAGAGCAGTATTGCCGTGACCTATTTAATTAACTTATTTACGCCTTACAGTTTCATGGATGACAACTTCTTTAGTGTCATAGCCCCAATGTTCTGATGAATTACTGAGAATGTCTGCTATTTAGCGATAAAGAATTAAAAGATGCCGACGTACTGGCAAGAAGTCATAGGAGTTCAGAGGCAAATATTCTGACTGCATATCGGGTGATGTACTTGCTGGGATGATCAGTGTCTAGGAATATAGAACTGAGACACTTTCGTGTCCTGACACAAGTAGGCACCGTCGTGGTATGACTGAAAAATTGTTGAAAAGGACGTTAAATCCTACTGACACACACTCACTTTAAAACATCACAAGAACAAAAATGAACTATGTCAGGCCTTGTTTCTCAGCCAGGCTTTTATTGTAGATGTTCTTGAGAACATCTTGAATGACATGACCGCACGTACGGCCTCTAGCACCGACTTGAGCTGCATTAGCTCAGAGACCAATTATGTAATAGCCATAATATCGATTAACCTGATGGAAAATGATCCACTACGTGTCCGTTAGATAGAAGAAACGGCCCAAACGTGGAAAATATTAGTACTTAAGTTCTCATTCAAAACTAAAGTCTGTGAAACCCGACGTACTGCCTAGCAATCCACTTTCCACGAACATTCACACCAAGTTAATCTAGCGCATTCTAGTAATATTTGAGCGAATTGTGCGAAGAAAATAACGTTAGAAAATTTGGATTCCTGCAGGAGGTTCTTAGCATTCACGTAAACTTTGATCAAAAGCACCTCGTTCTAATGAAAGATGCCTACGAAGAATGTAATTTGTTTTCTGTCCTCAGATTTGATTCTTGGTCTGGGTATTGGTATACCTCTAGCTGTGGCACTTCTCATGACCGTCACCCTGCTAGCATGCTGCTGTGCCCGACATAGGAGAAACCAAAGAAGACAACTGGAGGATGAACTGATTAAGGACCCGTAAGTCTGCTCTTGGAATGATTCAGTGATAATGTACAGAGGAATATAATACTACTAATACACCTCAGTTTTGTTATATTTCAACACCAACAGTATCACTTCAATAGACTTATATTGACTAGTATAAACAACTTCATTTCGCTACCTTCATAATAGTTATATACATAAGTGTACCAAAATTTGGGTAATGATAGCTTCCTTTGAACCTTTATTTTGAACATATGCCCAAACCTTAAGTATGTGTTAGAATAGGCGAACTTGTCTTTCTTTAACATGTTAAGGATATTTTCGTTTTTCAGATTTCATGTCCGACAATCGTTCGGCAGTTTCCGATCCTTTTTTGCCACTCGCCAGAGTTTCGGCAGCTACACCAGCGGAGGTTTTGGTAACTTCTTCAACCCTACAACTGCCAGAACTGCGCCGGATATGCAAACTGCCCGAGATATTGTAAGACACGATGGCTTTCGGCAGGAGTACCATGAACCGGAAAGAGACTACGATAGCAGGAGTTCGCGAGATAACGCAGGTTATCGCCAACCCGTATCCGATATTAGACAAGACAGAGGAGGTTATAGGAGGTCGCCAGATCATCTACAGTTCAATGTGGGATCCACTGCTGAATCTACACATGATGGTTAGTACTGCGACTGCATCTATTGCAGAGATCTGGCATACACCTATACATGTCCCAAGTCATCATTTGTGTATTTTTAACTCGAATTGGTTGACTTTTTTCAGATTCTGGTATATTATTCAAATTGAATGTTTTATCTCATTTAAAACCATCTTACTGAATTTAAGTTGCGCTATCTCTATCTCGAAACTTTCTACTTTAGCGAGGAAACTGAAATGAGTTCTGAAATGGCTTTTGCCCTGCGTACCAGATGAAAACAGGACTTGATCATGGGATGAAAATACCCACTCGGGAGAAGGAAAATACATCCCAACCAAGCCGCCGAGGCGAGGGTGTATTTTTCTTCTCTTTTTCCCATATAATTCTAATCATTACTTCAATCGGCTTTTTATTAAAAATATCAAAGAGAGAAACGTTGTTGGAGCGCACAATGCCTGTGTGGAGGCTAAGAATGTTCGGTGGCTAAGAGTGTTCGGCCCCTATCTTCTAACCCAGCTAGGACACTTTTCTCCACATTGGGGACAAGTGTCCGTCCTCGGTAGCAATAGAAAAGGATATGAAAAGGGACACTAATCACCAGGACATTCTTATCCATCACACTGGCACCTCCTGTAAGACGCCTTGAGTGGCCAACTGCGTCGCACGCGCTCATCCCACATAGGTTTTACTGGAATTCTCTATCCCTGATATTTTGAAGTATTTTACGGGATACAGATAAAAATTTGATACATCATTGAGAGAAGAGATATGCATCCGAAGTTAAATTAACTGTTCAGGAGAAATCAAACCATAGAATATAATGTTAGTTCATTCTTTGTCTGTGAACTGTAATAGCTGTTGTGATGTTTCTTTCTTCAGCGTACACTTGGAGACCAGCAGCTGAGCAGTCTTCCCATACAGACCCTCCTCACTCTAACTTCTCCTGGGACTTCTTATTTAAAGTGATTAATCCACAAGAAGAGGTAGGGATTTGAATAGACTATTGCTCTACTGTTCAATTTGTTTAGGCTCAGTGCATGCTCGAGCCTGTGCTACACTGCTACATGTACCTCGGGCTGAAAGAGACCCGTGCGGCTTCAAGGGATTGATCTGGAGTGTCAGTAGTAATATAAGGGATTGATCTTGGGTGTCGCTGTGCACACCTTTGGTCATGGAAAGAATTGAGGCTACAGCTCTTCAGAGAGCCTGTCGTAAGAGGTGACTAATTCGGCACCCGTTAGGTTTTTGGGTGTGCAAAGAAATAGGACCAAATTTGGGATCTGTCCAGGCCTGGGGGAGGGACATTTCAGCCTCTCACTAAATATTTTTCTTAGCCCTTGAGATAGGGGGCTGAAACTTTATCACACTATACCCTTGGGTCAAGCTCTACCAGAAAATGTAAAACCATGATGTCTGCTTTGATGACGTCACAGTGATGTCATATTCAAAAATAGCATTTTTCGGTCAGATTTTTCGAACTTTTTATTTTTGCATTTTCTGAATAAAAAAACTGCATGATAAATTAGTAAAAGTGAAATAAATTAGTTTATGTCCACTTCTCCTTGCATAAAAGCCGGAATATCATATTATTATTGTGTTGATCCACTGATAAGCTTGGCATAATGCAGAAGCAAAGTAACTCCGAATAAACTTAATAAACGCATGGCGACAGTCTCAATATTTCGACAAAATTTTATTTGTCATCTTCAGGATGTGATTTAACAGCAGTTACAGGCTCTTATATACAAAAACGACTAACAAAGACTGAAATGGTCAGATACACAAAATTAGAGGGCAATAGCCAATATTATTATTATATTATCATATAATAATCCGAGATGATAAACTACAAAATCTTGATGTGTCGGCTCTCGATTTGTTGTCAATCCGGAGAGAGGGTAGAAAGTTTGGTATGGGGGAGGGCCCTCGGTGCCCCCCCGACGTGGTAGGGTTAAATCTTAATCGCTCACTCACTCGACATGACACATGTTCTTCGCTGCCACCACGAGCTGATGCTGTGTATGTTTAGGCATGTGCGCCACTGCTACCTCGGGTGGATACCGTGTATTTCTAGGCGTGTGTTCCAATGCCACCTCGGGCTGACACGGTGTATGCTTAGGCATATTATCCATTGCTATCTCAGACTCGCACAATGAGTGCCTAGGCATGTGCTTCGTGGCTACATCAGGATTACGGTATGTCCAGGCATGTGCTTCACCGTGATAGCGGAAGTTCTTGCTTTCTAGCTGTGGCGGTATAAACAATTGTTTTGGGTGATATGATAAAGAACACTTCAATAGCATTCATGTTATGCCTGATGTGATTTGTGACCCAGTGTAGATGTATACTTGGGTATATTCATTGGGTGATTCAGTATGCTTCTTTTTTAGATACATGTATATTAGCTCCGGCATATTCCCCAGTGCAGCATCTAGCAATTGGATGGTAAGTTCGAAATGTTGAGGGTTTGGTCGATTGGATGTTTCAGATTGAATCACTATTTTCTTCCTGGATATCATTTCCTTGTTGAATATTGTAAATTTTGTATGTCATTTTTCAGTTTCGAATAAAACGGCCGACATTTGAGAAAACCCCGAGGAGTCCTTATCAGATGGTAAGATAATTGGATGAAATTTCTGCGATACGCTTATTCCACAAATACAGCCTTCAAAGGACCGTGTATCTTTAGATGGGTAAATGGACCCAGATCGGGTGCAGTGCAGAAGTACCAAAATAAAATACTTTCACTACAACCAGAACCAGATTTGGTCTACGTTTACATATTGGAACAGCGAGTATGCTGTATCAAGATGGTTCTGGTTATCGTTCATCTTTATATGTTTATAGAAAGTGTTTTCGCCTCAGAATTGGAGATTTTGCACGAATGCACTACTTCACGGCCCTGTTATTCGCGAATGATGAGACTCGGCGCCTTGAAACTTTTCTGAGTATACAATATAATATTGTACTTCATGCGAACTGAACAATTTCTTGTATATGTAATATTTAATTTTTGGCACTTCTACCGTACCTGTTCTGGTGCCATTTACATATCTAAACCATCTGGTCCTTTGAAAGAAGACCTTGATCGTCATTCAAAAGTTTAGCCTAGCACTTGAAGACTTTGACATAGGTTACATGGGGAGGGTTTAACATAAATGATGTACTGTCACTGGACCAAAATAGGAAAGAACCTAATTTAGTACTTGGTAAGTCATCCAGCCCCTTAGTTCTCCATTCATTCCCAGAACACAATGCCGGATCAGTTACTATGGCGAGACCGCTAGTCAAAGTATTTGATTGTTATTTGTTCATCTATTTGGATGTCTGATCATACCGGATATATTACAGTGGAAGCTTGAGGTGGTATTCCATAACCCTTCCCACATTAATACAATAGTAATGAATATGCTTTGGGGAAAGTCTGATCATATTTATAGAGAACTTGATATGGTTACCTTATCATGGCATCGTCTCATTTGAATCATTAGTGAAATCTGCCTAATTATTGTTACATGGAATGATAAAATTTCTCCTTTCATTTTTCAGAATTGAAAACCAGATTTGCTGAATATGGAAACTTATTCATTCTAGAACATAAATTACATATATATATATATTATTTCAAATTCATGAATATATTTTTGAGTGATGTGCCATTGATCAAGGGTTATTTTGCCGAGCTATTAGTCATCATCAACTATCATGACAAACTGGTAAACCATTGTTAATCATTTTCACCCAATATACATGAGATGTGGTGATACGTCTCCAGATATTCATTAATTCATTGATCTCAAAATTCATCATATTGACACAGATTTCTGTGATATACAGTGTCTTTTAATGAACAAATTGTATATAATTGAAATGTATATATTCATAAATTAAGTGCACGTATAAAAGACAATAACTCCTGGACGATTGTTATAGTATTGTTGATTATATGCCAGGACAATTTTAAAGGCTGATGTGAATTGTCTCAGGGTAATTTAATATTTTAATAAATTGTTTTATTGTTCTCATTTTGATCATACGCAATGGATATTTTTAATTTAGATATTTTTGAATAATATTTTATAAAATGTAAGTAAATATAGAGCTATTCAATCTGAATGTCTATTTATGATGTACACGAAAATAAGACTGCTAATTTGTATGTAGATCACAATTGAAAAAGCTAGTTTATAAAGCTATGTCTGTTAAGAATTTGATATTTATATTCATGATATATTGAATGATCTCGGTGGTCTATAGGTATATTGATTTGCAATGTTTGCAATTCCTTGTGCAAATATTGCAAATCAATATATATACTGTTGGTTAGTGAATGTACCGAAATTTTATTATTTGACCGTTGTCTGCCTATGAAACCCGGTTGCTGTGTTACAGTGGTATACCTATAGCACTGAAATCTCATTATCGGTGACGACATACTCTACATCAAATTATTAACAAAAAGTTGTCCTGGTGTGCTGGCATACTGGGAAAACATAAAAGGGATGACAATTTATAATTATGGCAAAATCCAATCTAATAATTATGTACATAAGAGGTCCTGAAATATGTTAAAAATAAGTATACATGTATATGAGTATCCTGGATTGTTTTGACCACTTTTAAATAAAATCTGTTAACATATTTTTTTACAAATTTTAGAAATAAAACTTTTGCCGTTCTCAGACGTTCCGATGTCCTGTTATATTGATCTAATTGTTCAAACGCAACACATAAAGGTGCCCCCACATGACAATATTGATCTATTTGTATTTAAAACATATCGCAGTAACCAAAAAGATCCCTGTTATGATTTGTTTCTCAGCCACGCTTGTTTTAGCTGCTAATGTGAGCATTTTGAATGGCATGATCACACAGCACCAGCTTTAACAGTATTATATACAAATATCCAACGGAAATGATGTAGTAGCCTCTCAAGTCATCTGATGGAATGTTGTGAATAAACAAGTTAGACCGGTCTTTGCTGAACAGTTTAAACCAAGTTGAATCGGTTCTTGTTGAACAGTTGGAAGCAAGTTGGGGTGTTTCTTGCTGAACAGTTAATATCAAGTTGGACCGGTTCTTGAACAGTTAAAATCAAGTTGGACCGGTTCGTGTTGACTGTAGAGAGGGCAAGTCCTGTAAGATGTTGCTACCATATATCGCTGCGAATTCACCGATAAATTTAAGAAAGACTATGGTTTTTACAACGATGATTTATTGTGGTAGAAAGAAACTTTTTTTAGAGTTGTTTATAAAGAGCCTGGCAAACATGAATATTTAGGGCTTTCAAACCTCGTTTGCGGTTCCCAATGCCAAGAATATGGACATGGTGGTTGACTTCAGGGTATTGTTTGCCAAAGATTGATTTGTGAGGTAATTTTGTTGTTTGATATTTGGTTTTTGGGTCTGAGAGTGATCGTTGATACAACAATGAAGTTGGGCCGGTCCTTGGTGACTAAAGTCCGATAGTAATCGTGATTAGAAAACTTGAACAATTATGGCTAGATAGCAATATACCATGAACAATTATGGCTAGATAGCAGTATACCATGAACAATTATGGATAGATAGCAGTATACCATGAACAATTATGGATAGATAGCAGTATACCATGAACAATTATGGATAGATAGCAGTATACCATGAACAATTATGGATAGATAGCAGTATACCATGAACAATTATGGATAGATAGCAGTATACCATGATGGTGATCAAGATGGTGACCAATCTACTAAATTCACGAAATTCAATATCCAGCCGTCGTCTATGAAAAAATATCCGCGTCAATAATCGTTTGGCGGCACCAATTCAAAAATGTGTATGAATTAAAAATCCTACAAACACAAAATGATTTCTTTCAAAAGAGAAACGGTAATAATTTCATTGAAGTCAACCCGACCTAATGATATTCTTTACATAAAATCCTAATCGCTGTCCATTATTCTTTGTCCAAATGAATTTCCAAGTCATTTTCCAGAGTATGTTCCAGTCACGCTTTGATTGTGACTGATCATTGGAACACGATGGAATGTAAACACATGAAATACCATCAAATAGCCTATATGAAAAACTCCAATCTGTTGGTCAAGGTCGAGTGGCCAATTGCCATTCCACCTGTTCTATGGGATATTCATTTATCTCTACAGTTAGGCTCAACAGTTATATAACATTGCTTGAGATGGTAACTCGTTGGCATGTATATATTTTGTCAGCCGGCGAACCAAGACTTGGAAGCAGCATTTGCTAGGCATTTCCACAAAGTGGATGATGTTATGTAGTACCGATAACAACGCCAATTCAAACGTTCATGTTTGTACAACCCTTTGATGTTTTCGGTCAAACTTTGGTATCTCCCTAGGTCTGGAAGATTTGCTTTGTTGTGTTACGTTTTAAAATAAAACAAGAGCCCAAGGGGCTTCAATATACGCCCGTATATCTGGAATTAAATTGGTTCAAATTTCAAGGTTGTTTAATAGCCTTGATTCCAATTGATCTAGCAATCCAGAGAAAGGTCTACAATTTTTTGCTTATAAGAATGTAACATATATCACATCCTATATTGAATGATAAACTAAAATGAGCTTAACTCTTGGTAACTAGTTGACCTTGAAGCAAGAGCTTAGAGCTCACATATCCCACACTGAAATCGACAATAGTCAAACACAAGAAAATAGTAGTTTTCCTGCAAATGGATTCCTTTCAGATGAGAGAATTTCTCATGAAGGAAGAAGAAAGAGATGAAGTAAACCTTTGTTCTTGAGTTAATAAACAGGTGTGAAGTTCATAAAGGACTCCTCTCCCCGTTAAATTAGTAAATGTATGGTTTTTATTTCACAACAGTTTAACTAAATGAAGCGTTTCAAACACGGAGGACAACTCAACAGGACAATACCATATAAATGCAGGGGAAAGAACTTCGAATATTCCAACAATATTCCAACACATTTAGTCAGCTAAGCTCGATTCAGTTTTGGGGGACTGCGGCCTAGACCTTTGACAAATTGATCTCATATGTATGGCTCCACTTTGCCATGCGAGTAAGGTATACTCAAAGTTTGGTACCAATCCATACCTTGAAACTAGAGCTATCGCATGGACAACAAATGTTAATGGATGAATGGACAGAACGCAACATCGCATTACACGACCTCGTCTTCGAGAGGCATATGAAAATGTGACTTTATTGATTTCTTGATTTTGGGGTCACAGTGACCTTGACCTTGGACCTTGACCTCAATTTTGGTACACAACACACCGTCTCTCTCAATGAACACATAAAATCATGATTTTTAATGATTTCCTGATTTTGGGGTCACAGTGACCTTGACCTTTGACCTTGGCCTAAATTTTGGTACATGACAAACCGTCTCCCCTCAATTTCTCAATGAACACAAAAAGTCATGATTTTTAACAATTTCACAATTTTGGGGTCACAGTGACCTTGACCTTTGACCTTGACCTACATTTTGGTATGTGACACATTGTGTCCCCCTAATGTATCTACTGATACAAAAAATGTTATTTTTAATAATTTCCTAATTTTGGGGTCGGTGACCTTTGACCTTGACCTAATTTTTGGTATGCATCACTTCATTTCCGCCTATTGAATCCACTCACAAAAAATTAGAAATTTTAAACGATTTCCTGATTTTTCGATCACACTGACCTTTGACCTAGGGCATCCACTCACCAAAAATTAGAACCGTAGATAGAAAACTGTCAACGATCAATGATTTCCTGATTTTTGGCAACAGTGACCTTTGACCTCTGACCTCGACCTCAATTTTGGTACGCGACACATCGTCTCCACCTGGCGTATCCACTCACAAAAAATTGCAACTGTGGACAGAAAACGTTCACAGATATAGACCGGACACGAACACTTCAGTGATTTCCTGTTTTTTAGGCCAGTGACCTTTGACCTGTGACCTCGACCTTCATTTTGGTACGCGACACATCGTCTCCCCGTAGGGTATCCACTCACCAAAAATTGGAGCTGTGGATAGGAAACTGTCCCAGATATAGACCGGACACGAGAACCGGACAGACGGACAGACGGACAGACGGACGGAAACCGCCATCCCATAATACGACCGCCTTTTGGGCGGGCGTATAAAAATGGGCAAATCTTCCAGACACGATTTCGGTTGAACGGATTGTTCGATTTTCATGAAATTTGCAAGATGGACAACGAACTTAAAAAATTGATACTGGGACTCTAAAATGACTTTGACCAATCACTCAATGCTCCTATTCACTGCCTGTGGAAAGTGAAACATACCGATTCCAAAATACTATCCCTAGGCGGCGTATGGTCTATATGAATATGCCAGAATGCCATTTGGTCATGATAATTGTAATGTGACGGTAAAGTAGACCTACCAGTGTGTATGGATTTGAGTGTAATTGCGATATAGGAGTTGGAATACATGGATGAGATAACTGTCAAGGGAAGCTCATTTGCCCACCATAACGATCACTTGCTGGCGAATTTACTGAGGCTTCGTCAGCATAACCTAAAGCTAAAATAGTTTCTACTCTCAGATTTAAAAAAGGTTGACATTAGGTTTCACGCAAACATATGAAGGTATTTTTGCTCTTCGAATTTGGATTTTTTGTGATATTACCATCTTGTTGTCCGGTGCCGTAAGGCGTTGGCTTTCCCTTTCACTGTTCGGTGCCCATTTGTATCCGTCTGCCTGTGACACTCATTCCTGTACTGACTTACCTGTGTAGTTCGTGACTTCTACTTTGGCGATTGACTTGGAGTAGTTGGCGTGTGCTGTGAGCATTATTGTCGGATGTCCTTTACGGTCTTTTGGCTATTTTCAAAACGTTTATCCTTGCATGCCTAGAAATAGTTTTTACCGAAAATGAGGCAAGGCTTTGGTGTAAGACCTCCCATTGAAAAGGTAATATCCTGGACAAAAGACTGACAATACAACTTGCAGCAGATCCTTTGTCAAGTATATTTCGTGAGTCTTACACCAAATCGTTGCCGAAAATGACGTCAGATGGGAATGGTGGATGATATTTGCGTCGCGTGCTATCAAGGTTAATGTGCGGATAGCTGTGCTGGAGTGTGAAGCGTTCACGTAACAGTTATTGCCTAAGACATGTACTCAAGCTGATTGATTACTCAGGCCAATGCCTGATGTGCGCAGAGACCGATGTTCTCAACGCACTGGGTCACGTGTTCGCTCAGCTAGGAAGCCGAAGTCGGAGACAATAACCAACTTCAACAATGGTTCTATTTTTCACACAAGGTTATAATTTCCTTGATTCACCAGTCTTGCAACGGGATTTGCTTGTGTAAAAATGTTCCAACTGACGAGAGTACACTAAACTTATAACAGAGCTTGTAATCTGTTCCCTTGATTGTATTACCTGGCCAACCCCCACTGTCAAACACACACCACATTTGTTCTGCAATTCAGATGCTGCATCGGATACTTGTCACTTTAGCAATCTTTGGTAACAATACGGTGCGGCAATATGGTGCATGAAATTGGGTTAATTCTGCACTTTGAGGTAAAAGCATAAAACTTGGCACACTGATAGTATTCGATCGGCTGATTAAAATTTGCTATAGGCCCACTTAAAATTATTCCAAGATGGCCGCCAAATTCAAGATTGCTGCCATTGTGATGTAGAAATCAGGCCATTTGGACCCCTAAATATTTTTATTAATCCAACGGCTACGGAGTTGAAACCCTGACATATCTTGGACTCAAGCGCTAGCGGACAATCTTAAAAGTTCCAAGATGGCTGCCTTAATGACATCACAGTGACGTCATATTTTAAAAATGCTTTGTGGGTTCGATTTTTTACAAATTTAATTTGTTTTATTTATCTGTTACTTTCTCTGTAAAACTGCATAATACATTAGGAAATAATTGTTTGATGTGGATTAAAATAATTGTGTGCACTTTTATGTGTAAAAAGGCAAATATTTTAAAAAAAACGACGGAAACAAATTTTTATTCACATCCTTATGACCTCCATTTTGAATTTAATCGTGATCTTCTGCTTGTTCAAGGGGTATTGTCTTCCAAGTTCATCTGTTCGTTGCAGCCATATATGCAGAACCGTGTTAGGTACAGGGACTACATTTTGAAAACCATTTATTCATCGAGGCATAGGTCAGACGCAGGAGTCGAAAATGAGTCGATTTGGCCCAAATTTCACGGAGTTATGCTCCTTTTCGGATGTGATAATATCTGATTTCGTAATTTCAATAGGCATATGGTCTATAACTAGATGACTTAGTTTCCAATTTTGTCACTCTAAATACCTAACCCGGTTCTGCAGATATTGCGCTAATAAACTGACGGAAGTACATGACGACAGCAATACATTTAGGCCTTAATTGGCTGAAGGTAACAAATTGACAACTGAAATTTACAGTCTATGATATTGGGGTCATTTTGAGCCTATTTGCATACCCCTCCAAACAGAAGACCTTGATTAGAATCAAAATGGAGGTTATAAAGGTATGACTAAAAATTGTTTTCATCGTTTTCCTTAAAATGTTTGCCTTTTTTGCGCATGAAAGTACCCACAATTATTTTAATTCATATCAAAGAATTATTTCCTAATTTATTATGTAATTTTTCCCGAGAAAACAGCATAAATAGAAAATTTCAAAAATCTGACTGAAAAATCGACCTCAGAAAAGCATTTTTATAACATGACGCCGTTGAGGCAGCCACCTTGGAACTTGTTACATTTTCCTATAACGCTTGAATCCAAGATATGTCCTAGAAAGTTTCAACTCCATAGCCGCCTGTGTAAGAAGAAAATTAGGGGTCCCGAATGACCTACTGATTTCAACATTACAATGGCGTCCATCTTGAATGTGGCGGCCATATTGGAATCATTTAAAGTGGGCCTATATCCAAGTTTAATCATCGAGTACCATAAGTGTGCCAAGTTTCGTGCTTTTACCTCAAAGTGCAGAATCTTTTCACCATATTGCCACACTAACACAAGAAATCAGTTCGAAGAAATTTTGTTTGACAGCTCTTCTCAAATACTCTTCATTCCATCGTACAGGTAGTGGCAGACATTTACGTGGCAAAATATTATTGCAAACCTTGTGAATAGTTCAATAGATATTAACCAGATATTTACCGGATAATTGAAAACATTTGCAAAGTGCGACAAATGTATGTACAGGTGTGACGGTTAAGAATGTTCTGGTGATTAGTGTCCCTTTTCATTTCCTTTTCTGTTGCAACCAAGGAAGGAAACTGGGACATTAATTGTCTTCACACCAGCACAAAATCTCTTTTCACGAAATACACTTTCAAAGAGGAATCACGATTAGATATGATAAGCTCTTGTTAACCCATGGTCTGCCGCCACATCCTTTGAAGTTTGCTGTGCATTATTTGCCGGTAACTTGCACGCTCTACGGTGCCGTTATAGACGACCTCAATGACTTCCGTAAGCCACGCCCATTGTCTGGTGAATTCTCACTCGGCTGACGCCCCGTGCAGGCTTTGGGGCAGCACTGGTGCGACCTGTCGATTATAAACACATAACAAGATAATGCCATACAATAACTATTACGTATTTGTTCGAAACGAAACTGTTAAAAAATATAAATCATATCAACTACGCCTATCTCTAGTGCTGCTTGTTACCGTGAGATATTTGGTAAATCTCCCTATTTCAATAATAGTGATAAGCAAAGGTACTGACACAGTAGTGCTTAAATAACATTGAATTTTAAAGTTATTCATCTTTGAAAGCGAAATATTGTTTACCGCTAGCAAAAAAAATGCCAAATTTATCCAGATAGAGTCGGGGCATTTCACAACGCTAACTGCAAGTATATGTCGTGTAAATATATACGTTTGTAAGCATATCATCATTATTCGGGAACAAGAGTCCTAGAACCCGTTCATATCACACTAAACACTCGTAACTTAATGATATGTGATTTATATGCGTTGTTATAATAAGATAAACTGTACTGGATATTCTAATACCTGTACTTCACTTAAAGCAGTTATATGCGCGTGGCGCGGTGTTCTCTAGAAATATCACTCGAGATGATCAAGCGGTCGTTTACCAAGCTTTTCATCAACCACTTGATTTTTTTCGTGCATACTTGAGTACATGCAAATCCCGTTGGAAGCCAGGTGATTCGTGAAAAGGAATATCTCGTCTGAGACAATATTGCCAGTATGTACAGTTAAGTTCTCTATGTATTTTCATGAGCGAATCCCTGCACTGATTGCCGGTGTGATGGATAAGAATGTCGTGGTGATTAGTGTCCCTTTTCGAAATGAGCCTCTCTCCAACCCCCCCCCCCCCAATTATTTTTCTTACCCATTGAGCTAAGGGGTTGAAACTTACCACTCTATACCCTTGGGTCAAGATCTACCAGAAAATGTAAGAAAATCCAAGATGGCCACTTTGACACAAAAACGGCATTTTTGGTCCATTTTTCGGTCGGATTTTCCGAATTTTTTATTTATGCAATTTCTCCGCAAAAACTGCATGATGAATTAATAACTATTAATGTGATGTGAAATAAAATAGTTTTTGCCCACTTTTCATCGCGAAAAAGCAGAAATTTTGAAGAAATATGACAAAAACATAACTTTTCTGGTACCCCACGTGGCCGCCATCTTGAATTTACCCATGATCCTCTGCTCGCGTAGTTATGCAAATAGGCTCAAAATGACCCCAATATGATAAACTATAAAGTCGAGGAGTTTCAGCTCTCCATTTTTCGTCGTTCCGGACATAGCGCAAAAACGTTTGGTAGGGGATGGAGCATTTCGGACCCCCCAGGCCAGTTAGGGTTAAAGATAGGGGCCGGACACAGCCAGCGGACATTCTTAGCCTCCACACCGGTCTTCGTTAACCTGTATGCTCTTGTGTTTTTCGAGAGTTTGAGAACGTAGCGAGTATCGATACCAGCGAGACTCCAGATCACAGTTAACAGTCCGACATCATACAGGTGTCGCTCGTTTTTGACCTCCATGGTGGTGCCGTTATTCTGTACGAGTTCAAGACTGTTTTATTTTTGCGTGACGGAGATAAATACTTTGGAAACTACTTGGAATTCATTTGGACAAAGTTGATGTTTTTAACAACAGGCCATGCTGATATCATTCTTTTGTAGAAAACCAATGTGTTCTACTATTTATTTTATACACATTTTGAATTGGCGCTGTCTTTCGATCAATTACGCAGAAAGTCTGTTTGGACGACGGCTGAATATTAAATGTCGGATCTGACGCTTGCGCGACACTTATGAAAAATATTGTAGATGCTATTCAAACACTCAAGTACACTGTTGGCTGACCTGTATCTGTTCTCTTATGAATATGACTATATGCAGGCGCTTTCAAAAACCGATCCATTCAAAGCCCGTTCCTTCTCATTCACCAAACGCTATATAGACGATCTTCTCGCTGTGGATAATCGCTATATAAATGACGCAGTGAAGGATATATATCCACCTTCGCTGGATTTGAAGGAAACTACACATAGCCCTACAGGTACATCATATTTAGATCTCTATCTCTATAAAAATGAAGCGGGCATTCTCTCTCGTCGACTTTATGACAAAAGAGATGATTATAATTTCGACATCATAAACTATCCCTTTCTGGACAGTAATATTCCAGTTGGACCTGCATATGGCGTATACATATCTCGCTTAGTAGCATTTGCTAGATCCTGTGTTAAATGTGACGATTTTAATCAACGTCACAAAACATTGTTGCAGAAACTTATAAAACGGGGCTATTCCACCAAGCGCCTTCACTCAAAGTTTCTCAAATTTGGCGATACATATCGCATGCTGATAGCAAAATACGAACGTAGCGTGCAAGATCTATGGTGCTACGTTTCGTAACTTTTGTCTAATTCCGCTTAACCCGGGGCTAGGGGCCGTTTGAACCCATGTACTTCAATATCTCCATGGTACTCCTATGAACAGTCACAATCAAAGCGTGACTGAGATACATCATTCTTTAGATGACGACTTTACAACGAATATTATGGATTAAGAATACTGATCAGCGATACGGATTTGATATTTTTGGAACATCATGATGTCTTGCCGGCATCATTGAAAACTGTTGACCGCTTCTCTCTTGCAGGAAACAAGCCTATGTTTATGTATACTATGATTGTCTTTTTGAATTTAGTGCTAATACTGTTATATGGAATGTGGAATAGGTCTTTGGATTATGGACGCGAATATTCTCTAATGGACAACGGCTGGATTATGAATGACGGACTAGACGCCTGTAATGCCTCTGTTACTAAAAGTTCGGTGATGCGTGGTGTGGTCTGTGGTAAAATTGTGAAAGAAGAAACAATGTGATGTCGTCTATGTTAACATCCGCTAAAGAAGGCCCGAGGCTATGGAGACTGTAGATGTGGGGTACACTGTATGTACGATTTCGATTCTTTGTCAAACTGGTCCAAAGTAGATGTTGAGACCATATCGGTGTGATTTCATTGAGAATTCCTCGAGAAAGCAGACTATGGTATCGTACAACAATGATAGTTTTATGGTAAAAAGATACTTCGTTAGAGGTGTTCTTAAAGTATAAGTTTCTAGCAAACATGGGGCAGTTATTTGAGATTTTGAGACGGAGTATGCGGTCCCCTATGCTAAGTATACGAACATGGCAATTGCGTTCGGAGGGCAAGACTACCGTGAAAGAGGTTGAGGGTTGGGACACTGTGGTTTTGTGGTGTTTTGCATAGGTTGATCAAATAAAGAACGCCACAGCTCGAGTATACTGGATTTTTAGTGACTGCATTTCCGCCTTCCCCCTAGCGTCCAAAAGCAGATTTCCTAATTTGTTAAACATGGTTTGAACATGTGCTTCTGCTATTGTGAAATATTAATTAATATCAGTTTTATATAATTCGCAATGTTGTATAATCTACTAGTCCCACAGTTTTTAGCGGAGACTTGATAGTTTCAGGCTTACTAGACAGACTTTGAAGAAGTGCGCATCAAATTTATGTGATGATCTGTTTTTGTTATCAAAATTACAACGGAGATCCTTTTGATTTCGAAGCAATATTTATGGGACCAGGCCTTCCCGCGCCCCGATTTTCACACATGTTCTGGATAGTTATCCCAAAGAGAAATATAATATCTTAAAATTCAGAATTTTCCGAACTTCATTTCTATTCCTATTAAATCTTGTCACAGCTGGCTCCTGGTGATTCTTTGGTTCATGCCCCGTGTCGCTTAAGTGCCTTCTCAGAGAATAACTCGATCCAGGATTGGTTCCTAGAAATCTCGCTTGTGAGGGGAAGCTCTAACACTGGAGCACAGCAGTGCGCTTTTTACAGCTGAATCTCGGCACATAATTACATCAGTAGCCATGTACCACTGGCGTCAAATGCTTATCCCCAATTGCCCTTGCGAAGTCCAACAGTTCTAGTCTTACACGGCAGTTGGACCAATGTTCATTCCTATCGATAGATTGGCCTTTTCCTCGTTTAAGATTGCCGTTGTTGCTGTCGTTTTCAAACTTCGATGAACTAGTGTTCGTATATATTTCATCTATCGCTTGTTCATCGTCCTCAATGTCCTTGCTTTCCGCATACGAGAGAGGATCGTACAATCGTATTTATGGCTACGTGGAGGAACAGGAGAGTGCTGAGTCGACAGGACAACCGTTGTTGGCTTTTGTTATTCAAGGACCAATCTTATTCAAGGACTGAGTTTGATTTCGCGGTATTAGATCGGCGGCCTCTCTGTTCTCTTCCGTGGTTCGAGGTTTAGAATTCTTGAACGGGTAGCCATAGAGCTTATTCACAGCCCTCTGGTAATTTCGCATGAAATATGTCATATCTTGAGAATAGATTATTCTTCCTCTGCCCCGTGGAGCTCCCGGGGTTAAACTGGTGTGTCAGATAGTTTGTGGTAAGAGGCGACTACCTGGGGCACCCATAGATTTACCGGGTGTGAAACGGAATAGGGCTCCATCCGTGAGGTTATAAATAAATAGGACTCGCACGTCGTGATATGACTGAAATATAGTTGAAAGCAACGTTAAATCATATTCGCTCACTCTTCTCTCCCATGCTTGTAGGCCTATTCGTTTACTGTCATTACGATTGTTGAACAAACAAACTAGAGGTTTCGCTTCGAACCTTGATTTGCCAGTCCGACATGAAACCTATGCTGTTTTTTTTTTTAACCCTGCCTTGTCATATTTCTTCACAATTTCTCCTTTTCCGCGATGAAAAGTGGGCTAAAACGGCACTAGCATCTACAGCCAGTTTAAAAGGTGAATCAAAATCTGGTGCTGAAAGAACTGGCGCGCTCTTCAGTATGGCTTTCAAATTTTCAAAAGCTGACTCGCATTCATCGGTCCAAACATAACTTGCCCTTTTTCTTAAGAGTTAATAGCTCGGTAATATCCGATAAATTTGGACAAAATGTTCTGTAGTAACCAGCCATACCCAAGAAACGCATCAGTTGTCTCTTACATGTTGGTCTTCGAAATAGAGAGATAGCACTAACCTTAGCATCTACAGGTTTTGCCTGACCCTGACCTACAACATGACCCAAGAATGTCACACGTGCATGTCCAAATTCACTTTTTCCAAGGTTGACTGTCAGCTTGACGATTGAACAGTGCGCGAATTCTCTGTAGATGATCTTCCCATGTATCGCTGTAGACAATGACGTCATCAATGTAAGTCCCACATCCTTCCAAACCAGAAGTCACACGTTGGTGAGACGCTGGAACGTGGCCGGAGAATTTTGCATTCCAAATGGCATGACTTTGTACTGGAACAGACCTTCGGAAGTGACCAATGCTGATATCTCCTTCGCATAATCTGTCAGTGGAATTTGCCAAAATTCTTTCAGAAGATCAAACTTTGGCACAAACTTGGCACTTCCCAATTTATCAATGCAATCGTCAATGCGTGGAATAGGGAATGTGTCTGTTTTGGTCAATGTGTTCACCTTCAGGATACAAGATGAAATCCAGTTACTATTACTTGGTTCAATGAAATCTTTGTCCAATAAACACTGAATCTCTTTTTTCGGATAGTTTTGTTTAATGGGATTCAAACGATATGGGTGCTGCTTCACTGGATTAGAATCTCCGACATTGACGTCATGTGAAATTTTATCAGTCCGAGTAGGAATATCGGGAAACATATGTTCATATTGACTGAGCAGAATTCGAAGTTCTTCCTTATGCGCTGGTTCAAGATGACATAACTTGGAATCCAAATTAAGTAGAATGTCAGAGTTCTGTAATTTCGCCGCTGTCATGGGCTCTTCACGAATTTCATTATTATCAGGGTCAGAACTAACTACACTTACAGGGTGTACAGTACTGTTAGTGCTGTCTCTGTCTATGTATAACTTTAACATATTTACATGACATAACAGTTTGTGTTTACGCCTGTCAGGAGTCTGAGTTACATAATTAAGGTCACTTAATTTCTTTCAATGACATAAGGACCATACTATCTAGCCTTAATTGGATTACCAGGAATAGGCAGAAAAGCCAGTACCTTCTCACCAGGTTTGAAACTTCGTTTAAGGGCATGTTTATCACAGATTATTTTCATACATTTTTGTGCTGACTTTAAATTTGTCATGGCCAAATCACATGCTTTAGTCAACCTGGTGCGAAAGTCCGACACATATTGTAAGAGACTACATGAGTCAAGATCACTGACTAGGAACTTTTCCTTTAGCAATTTAAGTGGTCCTCTAACTGTATGGCCAAAGACTAATTCAAATAGACTGAAGCCTAAAGTCTCTTGAACAGATTCTCTAACAGCAAACAATAACAAATATATGCCTTCATCCCAGTCTTTCTCAGTTTCAAAACAATAAGTCCTAATCATGTTCTTTAATGTCTGGTGAAATCTTTCTAATACGCCTTGGCTTTCTGGGGGATGGTATGAAAATGATTTGTACTGCTTTATTCCCAATTCATGCATTACTTGTTGAAAAATTCCTGACATGAAATTAGATCCCTGATCAGACTGGGGTAGGCCGACAAGTGTGAAAAACTTAACTAAGGCCTTAACAATAGTTTTTGCCTTAATATCCTCTTGACTAAATCGACGCATCAAAAATCTCCATTTTTGTGTTTTGGGGTCACAATAAATGAAAATCATCATGCAAAATTTTAACGCTTCACGATTTGGTCTCTTTAGTTTGTCCACATGTGTGAATATTTTGACATCATGACTTCAAGTACAGATAGGGGCTTAACCCAGACCCAGTGAAAATAAACATCTGCCAAGTATGTTTGTCTCTTTCTCTCTGGAATTGAGTATCTCACACAAGAAAAAGCTATATTTTTCTTTTTTCTTATGTGCTTAGTTTTGGGTTCACAATATCATGAACAATTTGAATGCCTCCCGGTCTGGTCTGGACATTGGCACGTGATTACTTGAATTACAGATAATCTAGATGAAGTTAAAATGAGACTTTCAATCATATATATTTGTCTTTCTCACTCTACAAGTGATTGACAACAGCATCATTCCAGAAAATATTAATCAATGACACCATAAAAAAGGCCGTCACTAGTACATCAATTTTATAGCATATGGTCCCAATGTCCACAATAGTGGACACATACTGTTCAAGTTTCGCTGTATCTATATTTATTAAGGAAACAGACCAACACTTCATGCTTTACAAGTCTTTGGGTACCTAGCATTCTTGCTACCCGCATAGATTTATTTATTCCAAAGGAATACTTGGAGAATATTTTCCACAAACCTAACTACAAGGGCTCATTTCCACCTGTCGTAGATGAACCGATCTTGTAACGGCTGAGGCAGGTCACATGACCACAAATCCTTAGGAATGTTGGGTAGATGGCACCACCTGTTAGTCTTCAGTTGAGGATATACATGCTTGCTCTCAGTGAAATCGCCTGTTCTTGTGTAGGTGCTAAAATCTTATGTCCACACCTGTGGACGCTGCGATACAAGAGGATATTCCGTAAAGGAATGGCCTCAGGGAACCTGGTTGAAGCACACATGACTGTTAAAATGTATTGATTGCCCGACTTTGTTTTTGGTAATGGACCAACACAATCTATAATCACCCTACCAAATGTTTCTTCAAATGCAGGGATTGGTTGTACAGGGGCATTTGGTATGGTTTGGTTTGGTTTTCCTACCATTTGACATGTGTGGCATGACCTACAAAATTCCGTAATCTCTTTCTTTAAATTTGGCCAATAGAAATCATTTAGAATTTTGTAATATGTTTTTGTTAACGCCTAAATGGCATGAAAGAGGTGTTTCATGGGCTAGTCTAAGGATATCTGAATGATATGAATTTGGTACTACAATATGATACTTAACTGCCCACTCATCATCAGGTGACACATCTGGCTGTCGCCATTTGCGCATCAGAACACCATTCTTAGAAAAGTAACACACAGGCTCTTGAGTTACATCACACTCATCTACTGCCCTGTCAATCAACTTGGAAATGTCCTTGTCACTATGCTGTTCATTAACCAGCCGTGATTTTGAAATTTTGTCATTAGAACATTCCAATTTGCTATCAAAATGTGGCTTATCAGCCTCATCATTTAAACAAACGAAAGTGTCGGCCAAACAAACGCCATCGATGACGTCATCTTTAAGAGACTTTTCAGACATTTACTCATGGCTCTAGTAACTGCACAAGCAGGATACAAACTTTGAATTTCGTCTTCAACTGGATCATAGATCTGATCCAAACAAGGCTTGTCAGCTACAATCGGGTTAACCCCGACCTTATCTCCGCAAGATCATTTCCAAGAAGTAACTGAACGCCCTCAAATGGAAAAACTACTTTTAATACCCACCGTAACAGGCCCAGAAATCAAGTCGGAAGACAGACGCACGTTATGGAGCGGAACGGGTGTATAATTTACAGAATCTACTCCGTTAATCAGGACATTACTGCCTGCAGATGAAGAGTCAGAAAACGGCAAAGTATCTGCCAACAAAAGAGACTGGGACGCGCCCGTGTCTCGCAAAATCTTCACAGGAGTAGCATTAGACAAATCACTTGAAAGTTACACAAAACCATTGTGGATAAATGGTTCAAAAATCTCCATAACAGGATTTGAAAAACTCTCAACCTTATCCTTGATAGAACTATTAGGAACAGTGTCCATGGCCATCTTAACGTCCTATACATTATGAACGTCACTAACTTGTTTGGGTATAGATCTTGAAATGAGGAAACCACTGGGCTTTTGAAAGGCTTGATCTTGTTGTTTTCTTTTCAATTTAAAACAATTAGCCATTAAATGGCTGTCCTTCTTACAATAGTTGCAAACGGGAGATTTATTTTGAGTGTTAAAAGTGGGTGGTTGCGACTTTGTGTTTGACCTTTGACCTTTGTAACTGGGGTTAAAAGTTTAGGCCCTGAGAAAGGGCTGTGTTTGTTACTTGAGAGATTAGACTAGAATAAACTTGGCTTAACCGCATTGACAAATGATAATTTGTGTGTCAGAGCGTATTCGTCAGCAAAACGCGCTGCCTGATCTGTTGGCATTCTTTTCATCAAGAAATGTTCTAATATCACCATGGATACACCTTTTTAATTCCTCTACCAGCATAAGCTGTCTAAGGCTTTCAAATTGGTTGTCAATTTTAACAAAAGCAGACCACCTATCAAATAACTGTTGTTTTGAACGAGCAAATGCTACATGAGAGTTTTCTTTTTCACAACTACGAAACTTTTGTCTATAGGCTTCAGGAACTAATTCATACACTTTATGGATTAAATCCCTCACTGTATCATAATTTGATGCTTGCTCTACCATCAATTGAGTGAAAATATCCCTTGAATTTCCGATCAAAACACTTTGAAGAAGTAAACTCCAATTTTATTTTGGCCAGTTCAAATTTTCAGCAGTTTTCTCAAAATGCAGAAAATATTGATCAGCTTCTTTTTCTTGAATTGATGGGACGAGACGTATTTGACGAGCCGCATCAAATTTTGATTGTGATTGCACAGGTGCATGTGCAGGAGGACTTGTTTGCGACTGTAATTCCATATGCTTCATTTCTAACTGAACTGTCTTTCTTTCTCTTTCTCTAATTCCTCTTTTTCTAACTTTTCTCTCTCTAACTGAAACTGTCTTTTTTTCTCCCTTTCCTCTTTTTCTAATTCTAATTTCTTTAATACCAGCTGATTTTGCATTCTAATTTCCTTATTTCCAAATCATCAGCTGTTTCCTCAGTTAAATCAAAATCACTTTCATCCCAAAATGTTTAATAATGAGTTTCTTAATTTCTTGCTTTCTCCAAGATGTTTTAACTTTAGTTTGTAGGAATTTACACAGCGCGAACAAATCCTCTTTGCGTAGTTCGTTAAATTCTTCATGACTAGGCTCTAAGGCAAACTGCGCTGGGTCAAATGACATGCTGATAGCGTACTCCCTGACTTCACAAATTTAGACAATGTTATAAAGCTGTATCGATTTGGAACTATGTGGCAAAGCTGCCAGCTGATCAATAATGTAAACAAACTCTCCCGGACGCCAGGCCCCCAATTTCTGTTACGTCAAATGAGTGTAACAGAAAGACGTGTGAAGTCAATGATTAACAATCAAATAATTATTTACAATACTAAAATCTTATACAATTTAAGTAAGGTTAATACAACAAATAAATGTGTGAAATATAGTCTTACTGGTCAATGCTATACCGGTGTGCACTTCACAGTCCTTGTTAACGCGCACAAATCACTCTTCTGTATAATGGTAATCCAACACTGCTCAGTTGTACACAGTCTGAGTAAATGTCCGATATCCGACAGCCTTCAACAAATAGCGTAGACCATGCAGCAGCCAACAGTCAATACACAGGAGTAAACAATCCAACAGTCCGTAATTACAGGCAAAGGTAACACAGCACAACAGACCCACATAAAAAGCCAGTTTGAATTCCCTCCTGAATGACTGACTGAATGCGCTATTTATACTCTATGAGGTATTCCAGATCATTCTATCCAATCAAGGAGCTTCTAGAATACACAGCGTTACCGCATCATCTGACCTAGATACAATTTACAACAGCCTTCCAGAAAGCTCCAAGTGGCTGACCCACATAATAATACGTAAACAAGCTGGCGTCAGCTCTATATTCTAGAAACATCCACACTGTCTAATAATAGACTACAATACCATGACAGTATAATCTTCTGGTTAACCTAATCTAAAGCACATACCAATAAAATAACGATTCGTGATATTTTTGGATCTCAGGTACGCTTTTATTGTACCTGTTCATGTGGCAACTCGGATGGCATGACCCCGCGGTCCCTAGCACCGGCATAAGCGTTATTAGATACAAATCTAGAGAGCTATGATGGAAATGCTCTGACAACTCGTATATTGGTAATTGGTGAGCTGTGTCGCTGTGACAACTCCTACATTGGGGATTCGTGAGCTGTATGGTCGTCAGATGAAAATGACGGCATTTAACACAAAAGGCTAGTCTGTAAGGCTCGATGTCGACCCAGCATCAACTTCCCACAATGCTAACATATATCAAAGACCAAAAGTTCTGTACAGGGGGCGGGTATCGGGGACGAAACGTTCACCAGCAGAATCTCGCCACATGCAGGTAAAAATTACAAGGCATATAAGGGAAGTGGGGAGAGGTGCCGACATACTGACAGAGCCACATGATTTCACAGTAGTCTTCTGGTTAACCTATGCTACTATGAATCTAACGATTCGTGATATTTTTGCTATCTCAGGTACGCTTTTATTGTCCCTGTTCACGTGGCAGCTTGGATGACATTACCACACGGCCCCTAGCACCGGCATAAGCGGTATTAGATACAAATCTAGAGAGCTATGATTGAAATGCCCTGACAACTCGTGTATTGGTAAATTGGTGAGCTGTGTCGCTGTGACAACTCGTACACTGGCGATTGGTGAGATGTATCGTCGTCAGATGAAAATGACGGCATTTAACACAAAAGACTAGTCTGTAAGGCCCGATGTCGACCCAGTATCAACTTCCCACAATGCCAACATATATCAAAGACAAACAGGTTTGTACTGGGGCGAGCCTCGGGGACGAAACGTCCACCAGCAGAATCTCGCCATATACAGGTAAAAATTAAAACACATATAAGGGAAGTGGGCAGAGAATGCAGGGAATGAAGCTAACGTTTTTAGTAGTGTATTCTCAAATGCGGCCTGCAATTGAGTACTCGTCTGGAAGGGTTCATATGAGTTTCTTCAAATCCAGATATCCATCCGGTAGAAATTCCATCCAGCAATTCTCCAGATATCTTGCAGACAAGGCCTGTATATACATGTATAAGTAGATGGAAGGACGGAATAACACCGGTTTGGACGAATGCATGCACACATACAAAAACCTGATCAGACGAGAAGGCCATTCCAATAATTCTTCCATCCAAGTTTGGTGAAATTCCGTGCTGTAGTTCTCCAGATATTCTGCAGGGGACAACCGGACAGACAGACGGACAGACAGCACAAACACTAGATGCCCTCCCCCCTCCCCCCACAGAGTTGGCGGAGACTTGAATATTGGCAGTTAAACTTTGCCATGTTTGTTGAAATTCCATCCATTTGTTCTCCAGATATCTTGCAGACAAGTATATACATGTACAATTAGATGGCCGAACGGACGGACGGACGAACACCGGACACGGACGGTTGCACGCATACACACCAAAATCTTATCAAATGAGGGGGCTATCTCAGTGAAGTTTCCATCCAAGTTTGGTGAAATTTCGTCTAGTAGTCTTTTCAGATATCTTGCAGACCAGACCTGGATATACATGTTCAAGTAGAAGGAGTGACGGACGGACACCGGACACAGATACATATCAGTTCAACTAATATCCCGAGAGGCTTTTCCTTGAGGGAAGAGCTTTTTGGGTTAGATACATGACGGAGAAACTCTTGTGATGTTAGCCTTTGGTTAAGATTGGCTATTTCTTTCGTCTGAATGCAGGAAATGAAACTCAGGTTTTTAGTCGTGTATTCTCAAGGTGGTCTGCCAGTCACGGTGGTAATCTCCATCTCATCTGTTAAGGCTGTCTTTGGCGCTCGGTACAAATTATCCAATGCCTCGGTTGGTTGGTCAGTTTTGGCGAATAGAATGCTTGTAAATGTTTTTCCAGTTTATCTGGTGTCCCGGGTGTTCCTTCAAGTGGTCAAAAAATGGCGGATTTTGCATTTCTTTTTACGCCGAAGGCCTTGCGTTCCTTAACCGGACGCTGAGGGGTCGCATAGTTTCTCCTATCTAACTTTCTTGGCAGGAACTTTCTGTTTTGTAGATACCTCTTTGGTGCCGGTGAGGGTTAGTTGATGGTAGTTATCCTGTAGCGTTAAGATGGTTTTCAAAGGAAATGTTGCTGATGACTACTAAATCGATGCTGGCTTGTTCTTTGAGGAGTCGTCTGATGTGGTGACTGACCTGGGCTTTGCATGGAATGACAATGAATACAGGGCTAGGGTCTCCGGGAACACGATTTTGTTGTTGGGGTTGCAGTGTCTTGTTAATAACTCTGTCTACCATGGCCTTCTGGTTCTTGTTGTGATCGGTAAAGATAGTCGTTTGGTGGCTTTCTGTTGAACATATATTTTGACTCATCCGGTTAAGGTGGATATGATGCCGGCTTTAACTTGAGTGGGATCATTGGATAGTTAATGGATATATTGGTCGATGTGGGTTGGCTTCCTATGAACACTGGTGTTCATAGTATGGTTATGCCCATGGACTGGGGGGTCTAGGAAAGTGAGCTTGGGCATTCAGGTGGTCGAGAAGGATGGTGGGTTCTTCTCGGTCTTGAATAATGGGAAACATGGTATCAACTTCTCTGTGCATTGGCCTAATGGGAAAGTGAGGAGAACGGTTCCTTCAGTTCAGTTCTAGTATATTCTAGTGATCACTTATGTGATCTATACACCTGCTCATAGAGAACTGATCGCCCCTTGCGAAGTAGGTGGAGTGGATACAGGATTCCAACAATTTCAAAATGCTGTCAATGGTTTGGGAGGTTTTCGTAGTGGGTCAGGATTCTGTACAAGCGTCCAGCCCCTCAAACAGCCGTCGTCCAATCGACTCCGCCGGCTAGAGAAGAGTCACATCAAGACTTTCAAACATCTCACATTTCTATTAAGAGGCCGAGATATGGACATCATTGCCGAAGGCCTCCGCATGAAACCACACGTCCAGTCAGCAGCAGTCGGATCATTTCCCAAACTGCTTCAGGCCACCATAGACCAACAAGAATTTTCATGACACCATCAAGTACAACCAGTACTGAAACAACACAAATGCACCCAGACACTAGCAGACAGCACCAGTACTAACAAATCAACCAAAAAACCAGTAGTAAACCTCAGCAAGAAAACCTTCACAAAAGAAAAAAAAACCATATTGAACAAGGGACCAAAATTCGTTCCAGCCTCTGTACCCAAGAACAAGGGTGACTTCATAACCAACGTAGAGGCAGGCCTAAAACAGTTAGTCAGGAGGAAAAATCGACTACATGTACCTACGCCACTAGATTGTTGACATGCCACAAAAGACCCATCCACAACGAGACAATCTCACCAAAGAAGAATGACTAGCCATCAGGGAACTCAAATCTGATAAAACCATCACCATAGTTCAAGCGCGGACAAAGGTCAGGCCAAAGTCATTATGGACCGGACCAAGTACCAGGAGATGGTAACTGAGATGCTGGTAGATACCTCAACTTACAAAACTCTAGATAAAGACCGGACCTCCAAAATTGACAAACACAACCAAGGCCCAGTGAAACTACTACAAAACAAAGAAATACACCTAGATATGTACAGACAAATGTACAGACAAAATGTGACATCAGTCCCACAACCCCCGAAAGCTTCCCCGTAAGTACTAGCCACAGTCAAGGTTCACAAAGACCCTATGAAAGTTGGTCTGCAGTAGAGATACTGTACATTACAGCACTGCCCAGTACCTAATCCAGTTGCTAGTTGCGCTGGGGAAGACTGCCAACTACTTTATTAGAGATTCGACCGATTTTTGTGAAAACATCCTCTTCATACCCAATCCAGGCAGAATGGTCAGTTACGACGTGGTAGACCTCTTCAGCAACATCTCAAGAGAGCGTGCCACAGACATCGTCAGGAGAAGAGACACAAAATCCCAACCCCCTATGAAAACTCTCTGGACAATGACTGCATTATGAAATTGGTGGAATCCTGTATCAACTCCACCTGCTTCACATGGGGCGACCAGTTCTATGAGCAGGAGCATGGATAACCTATGGGATCCCCTCTATCCCCGGCTAAAATACATGACTGAACTGGAAGAAACCATTCTCCACTGTTCCCATTAAACCATTGTGTTGACACAGAAAAGTTGATGAAGTTTTTTCATTCCTTCTCGACCAACTGAATGCCAAAGATCCATAATGAAATTTACCATGGAGGCAAAAGCCGGTGACAAACTCCCTTTCCTAGACATCCTAGTTCATGGGCCTAACCAGATCCAGAAAACCGGATCCAAGTCAAGTTAAGGCCGTCATCAATCCACCTTACCCAGACGAGCCAAAAATATATGTTCAACAGAGAGCCTGTCCAGTGAAATACGCCAACTAAAGGCCGCTCACTACAAGTTTCCGAAAGCCATGGTAAACAGATTTATTAAGAAGATAATGCAAGACCAATAACAAAGTCGAATTCCCGATACCTCAGCCCTGTATTGATCGCCATTCCATACATAGTCCAGACCAAGAACAAGCCAGCATCGATGCAGTATTCATCAAGCAGATCCCTCAAAAACCATTTAAGCGCTACAGATCGACTGCCACCAACTAACCCTCCCCGGCTCAAGCGATTTATTTACAAAATTGAATGTCCCTATATCTACTGGAACCACTGATGATTTTCCAATAATAGAGAAGAAAAGCAACTCCGAGTAGGGATGACAATTTCATTCTGTATATTTCGCTATTAGTTATAGCATCTTCAGCAAGGAAATTTGTTCACTGCTGATCGCCTGATCATGACTTGATCGAAACGTTTCTGGCTACTCAGATGAATATATCCTACAGTGTTTTGAAACACTTATTTTCACCTCAGTATTTAGGAACGTATATAATTGTATGTATTGATGAAGCAGCTTAATCGTCGCCTCAATATTCATTTACGTATTTGCGAGGATGAACCAAGCACGAACACCATGGTTTGGTGCGTTTTACAATTTTCTATTAAAGGTTTCTGCCGAGCTCTGTGATTCGCCTCCGTGGCTTTTATAACGACTACAAATGGCCACGGAATGATACAACATAAGTACACGAAAACATATGTAAATCATCATTTAATTCATTATCGCATCGACAGCAAGAAGAACGAAATGCTACATGGACTATTATTGGCAAGGTGAGCCCAGAATGTATACCAGGCTGTTGTCTCCAGACGACAAGATATTGGTTCAGTAGATACATGCACCACAATATATGTCCATGTATATAGCAAAGCATGTAAATCAAATCCCCGTGACACTAGTTTGGAGGATATGGCGTCCATTACTCTCACACAAGGCTATGCTCTCGGTTGTCACGTCAACGCCATGCTGTTTGCACGTCAGTCTTGACAATCTTATCTTTACTGATTAACACACCGCATATATTCTTCAAAATGTTTACACCTAGATATCGATACTTTTCTCTTGCAATGAGAGTGGATCGTTCCTTATTCATAGAAAATGGATATTCGAAATATTATTCGGTCATAATGTCAGTCCTCGGTTAGAAATGCCAAGTCTGAAAATGTTATCCTATCGACACAGTGATTTGCAGTGGAACAGGATTATTATCAGTCTAATGTGACCTGATACCACAGTTGGTGAAGAATCTGGATTGTTATCAGTCTAGGGTCACCTGATACCACAGTTGGTGAAGAATCTGGATTGTTATCAGTCTAATGTGACCTGATACCACAGTTGGTGAAGAATCTGGATTGCTATCAGCCTGAGGTGGCATGTTACCACAGTCGGTGAAGAAACAGGATTATTATCAGTCTAATGTGACCTGATACCACAGTTGGTGAAGAATCTGGATTGTTATCAGTCTAGGGTCACCTGATACCCCAGTTGGTGAAGAATCTGGATTGTTATCAGTCTAATGTGACCTGATACCACAGTTGGTGAATAATCTGGATTGCTATCAGTCTAATGTGACTTCATATCACAGTTGGTGAAGAAAATGGATTGTTATCAGTCTAGGGTGACCTGATACCACATTTGGTGAAGAATCTGGATTGTCATCAGTCTACGATGACCTGATACCACATTTGGTGAAGAGTCTGGATTGTTATCAGTCTAAGGTGAACTGATACCACAGATGGCGAAGAATCCGGGTTTTTATCAGTCTAAGGTGACCTGATACTACAGTTGGTAAAGAATCTGAGTTGCTACCAGTCTAAGATGACCTGATACCACAGTTGGTGAAGAATCTGGATTGTTAGCAGTTTTCTGACCGATCAGTCGAGTATAGCGGGAAGGGGAGTAACCGGTCATCACTTGTACGGATACTTATCCTGAGGGGCGGGCGCTATTATCGGGTCATACAACTGGAGGCATTAGGATAAGCAGCACAACTTCGCGGTGGGACTTACTTTGTCTAGATAAGATGACACTGGAATGTTATTTCAGTATGGACGTAGTAGAAAGAGTGATGATCAGCTGAAGTCATATATGCAACAGTATCTTCCGCATAATAAAACAGATAGCCCGTCTTCTTAGATGTGTGAAATCTAGCTCGACATTTTCAGGTTTTCATAATCACTGTACTGGTGGATCGGACGTTTTAGTTTGCTGTAGCCTCTGTCCTTATCCAGTTTTGGTGGGGCTTTCTTCTTAAACATTGCATGGAGATAGTCAATGCGAGACCGCCTGGTTGCAGTGCCGCTAGTTGGTGAAGGAACATGGCGGTCGGGTATCTCCGCAACACGATTGTTGTCTTCTTTGGATTGGGTGTGGACACCCGCTAGTATTTTGTTCTGATGTAGAGCCAATGCGTCTCCTTTGGAGACCTCGCCGACTGACTCGTATACACCACTGCTGCATGCCAGGCTCGATACACAACTGCCTTCTCCCACAAACGAAGTGTAGTCCGGGGTAGCCGCGTTACTTGGACGAACATATCCCTCACTCCTCTCAGATCCAACATCTTCAATCGTGTCATAATGGTCAGAAGTAGTCGATCTCTTACACGCAACATTGGGGGACCCTGAAGGCAATGGAGTGATGTCTTCGTAATAAACGCTCTGTGTTGCGGATCTCTCAGCTGGGCGCGATGCTGTCTGAGGTGACTGTTTCCGGAATGCCCCAAGGATGCTAAAACAGAGATAAGCCGAACATTCAGTTACATGTACATAGAGTATAAGAGATAATTCGCCATACGGCAAATATGGATTTAGTAAATGCTACTCGACCATATATATCAACCCCATACTCATGGTCATGGTTGAATGTACTGTACTCATTTAACTGTGAATTTACGGTGTGATTTATAACAGTGTGGTGACTTCCACGGAGTGTGGAATATAGGCCTACTGGGTAAGATGCTTATATATACCATGCGGGATTATCAAAGTGAGTACAACTAGGCAATAATATCGGGCTGACTGGAGTAACAATATCGCAAGCTCCTCTCAGTAAACAATTATATCCCAAAATGACAGTAGGCCTATATTACATATTTCGGACCCACGGAATATATTTTCTTTTAACTTTTTTTTGCAACAACTCTACCTGGACGTTTGGGAAACGCGAGGGAAGGGGTGTGGGTAGGTCAAGATGCCCCTCAGTCCTGGACTGAGGGGCATCTTGACCCTCACCCCCCCCACCCCTTCCCTCGCGTTTCCCAAACGTTCTATCCTATCGTCGGAATGACACAAAATTGAGAGCTGACATTGCATGACTTCATAGATTATCATACTGGCGTAATTTGAATTCTACTTCCTTACCATCTGAGCATAGTATCACCAACAGATTCAAAATAACGAGCAGGAGGGTGTGACTGGAACGTTGCATTTCCGTGGTCAAAAGTATTTTATTTCACATCACATGATCATTGCCTAATGAATCATTTAATTTGCGGAAGATATCGCATAGATAAAAAATTCGAAAAATCCACCAAAAAGCATTTTTAGATTATGTCGGCGCTGTTACGTCATAAATTTTTTATATTTTCTGGTGCAGCTTTACCACAATATAATTGTGGGATGTTTGAGCCCCTTATCAAGGGGTGAGAAAAATAATTGGGGTGGGGGGTGATGTATCCCAAAAGTCAAAGTCTTGTAGTAGTCATTTTCGTCATTAGGAAATCGGGGACATGAATCATTTGGAAAATGATGGTGAGATGAGTTTTGAACTCGTAATGCGGAAAGGAGCACGGATTCAGGGAGTGTTAAATCTTTCTAGCAAATATACGACCTCATGCCAAGGAATTATGAGGGGAATTCTGAATGATTCAACCCTCGGCAGTGGATGATTTAACCCGCGGACTAGATGATTTAACCCGCGGACTAAATGCATTTAACCCGAGGTCTAATTCCATTTATTTAGGGCTAAATTGACCAATTGTATTACATTTTCTAACCTCGAGTTGTATACATTTAGCTCTCTAAACGATGTACACGCTTAAAACTAAAGTGTTGTAAAGTGTTGAAATAACACTTTAAGTGTGTCCACAGGGACTGCACTTTAAAGTGCTGTCCCTCTGGACACACTTAAAGGGTTATTGCAACACTTTACGAGTAGGTTTCGACACTTAGTTTTAAGCGTGTAGCCCTCGGGCTTGAATATTTAACCCTCGATGTGATTGATTCAATCCTCGGACTAAATGATTTAACCCTTGGACTAAATAATTTAACCCGCGGACTAGATGATTTAGCCCGAGGGCTAGATTGTCCAATCAATTGTGCGTATCTAGACCGCATATTGCACGGACCTACCAAGTTTAGAAGGTCGGTCACAACAAATATACATCTTTCTTCGGTGAACATTTGAGGATAATCTGTTATCAGTCTACGATCGCAGTTCAAAATTTTTGTCTGCTACCCAAGACTTCGGCCGTATATTTAGGCCTAGGCAAACATGTATTTGTGAGAATGCGTCATGGTTGTCTCAGCCAAATATCTATTGAGAACGTGTTGTGCGATATTTTGAGAAATAAAAATTATAGTCTTCTAAGACTTATGTAACTGGTGCAAAGCATATCTGTAGTAGAACTGTTTGTTTGAAACATTTTCTGTTGCCAGGGTGGTCGAATATCTTAGCTACGGTAAATCTTCTTGTTCTTCTCCTAAGAAGGATTTATACCCGATAATCCGATTAATCAAATTTTCCCCACTTCTTGTCAGTCTTTTGGCGATTTCTCTCCAATGGCTTGGAGTATGTCCATGAAAATTCACCCACTCCCGACAATCTCGACACGAGAAAGATATTGAAAAAAGAAAAATCACATTTACATTGTCCGTAATTTTAGTCTGGAAATGTAAATCGGGCTTGACTCGATCTGTAAGTGTCAAACAATAGTACAGGACCACAATTTTCCCCATGTATTACATATATACCGAGATGAAAATATTAAACAAATCCTTCTCAATATTTATTTTTCATTTCATATTTCTTGATTTTTCAGGTGAATTTGACTTTATATTGGGCTAATATCACTTTGGCTGTATTGTTTGACACTTGTATAGATCAACTTAACCAGTACTGCCTTCTGCGACATGTCCATGCGTTCATTCACCATTCATATCGGCTTCCACTTAACTTTCAAAACTATTTTACTAGACAAGCTGCTGTTCATCAGTATCAGACAAGAACACGAACTATTAATTTATATCGACCCTTTCACTACTCCAATCTTTCCTATTATACTTACAAGACAGCGGGACCTCGAGAATGGAACAAAATACCCCCGCACCTAAAGACCATAAACTCATGCTCACTTTTTAAATCTAAGTTAAAACTATATCTACTTCATTTGTAAGTGGTTTCGCGCTCTTTCGCAAGTACAGCCTGGCCAGATTTAGATTTAGGTCACCTACCATGAGCAATAGAAATTAATACATGCCTGTTACTCTGGGATAGAACAAGTCCATTGGACTTTATTCCCGCCTCGATCATGCTATTTAACAATCCATTCTTGCCTAAATTTTCCATTTATGTAAAATTGATATGTAATATTGTATTTCCATGGTGAATAAATCTAATCTAATCTAATCTAAAAACTTGACGCTGCATTTGGGGTTCTAATGTTCAACTGGGTTAGCCTCGATTGGCATTCCCATTGACTCAAATTATCGACGAAATGAATATAAATATTGAATCATTTTTAATTTTTTTTTTCATTTTTCTTCTTCTCGTATCGAGATTGAAATGTGGGTGAATTTTCATGACCATACTCCAAGCCATTGGAAAGAAATCGTCAAAATATTGACAACGGATGGGAAAGTTTGATTAATCAGATTTTCGGGTATAAATCTCCCTTAAATACTATACAAGAAGGGTGGTGCGTTTATAACAACGTTTTGGCGTAGTGTGGCATGTACCGCACTCGCGATCTCTGTATCTCCGAAAGTACCGTCGTTATCAGACTCGGTCATCTTTCACACTAGAATTCGATAAATATATTCCACGTGGCCATTTTGTAAACTTATTCTTGATTGACCCGTACGATATGCGGTCTACAAACGCACAATTGATTGGACAATCTAACCCTCGGGTTAAATAATCTAGCTCTCGGGCTAAATCATCTAGTCCGCGGGTTAAACCATTCAGTCCGAGGATTGAATCAATCACTCCGAAGGTTAAATGTTCAAGCCCGAGGGCTAAATCTTTTAGTCCGATACTTTTTTCTCGTGGTTCAGAAAATGTACCGGTATCACAATTGGTCAGTTTAGCCTTAAGTAAATCGATTTAGACCTAGGGTTAAATATTACATTCGAGGATTAATTCATTCAGTCTGGGAGCTGAATCGATTAGCCCGAGGGCTAAATGATTTTAACCTGGGGTTTAGGAAATGTATCACAATTGGTCGATTTAGCTCTAGGATTAAATCGAATTAGACCTAGGGTTAAATGCATTTAGTCCGAGGACTATTTGTGAGATTTTGTCCACTAGCGCCAACCATATCCGACTGTCCATGCGCAGGAGCAGAATATTTGTGACCCGTGATAGGGTTGAACACACGATGGTCGATCCGTATAGCCACGGCAAAATACATGAAGACATTGGGAGTTGGACTTATAGTATACAGTATTACCATGTACTGTTCAACTCCTCAATGCGGGTGATCTATAAATAGTACTGCCGTCAGGATCTATAAATAGAACAGGGTCTCTGGAGCGATGACGTCATCGGCGACCAGCAAATCTCAACATGTTTTCTTCTATGGTATGAATGCATTTGATACATACAACCACACGTTAGTATTATATAATATACATGTAGCATGTACAATCGCTTGCAAAAGGTCAAAAACATCCGTGCAGGTCCGTTTTTGTCAGATCGGTAGATAAAAAATGGCGCCCGCTCGTCAAATTCCCGGATGATATGAAAATTCACATCGTAGCGCCATCTTTACACTCTGGACGCAATGACGACGACTCTGAGGGGGCAATAACTCTGCTGACGGCTTTCCCAAGGAGTATTAGGTAGGAGTATTGGGGCGGTCATTTTTTCTTCTTGTAGATTTTACTATGGGGTGTGGCATCTTGTTTTCTACCACCAGTACAAGACGGTGGCTGGGGTCTCTTGGTCATGGGGTGAATTTTGTTGAGTTATGATGACGCATGAGTAATAAATAGGCGGATCGGGGTGGGCGTTTAGGGGTGGAGGTGGATTATCCTTGGTCCGAATGGGCCATGGGAGATGTAGCACCTGTGGGGGGGGCGTCCGAGCGTCCGACTGGACCGGTGTGGCGTGGAAGGAAGGCTATAGAGCGCATAAGCAATCGAGAAGTTGTAGCGATAGTGGGAATTTTGGAGGTGCGCAAGGGCGTATTTGAGAGATTGAGGGGCTATATCGCATCCAAGTAGGACGTGTAGGGTCCCATATTGAAGCTCTTGCGGTGTACACCACGACTTGAAGGATGGAAATGTCATAATTGACGTCATTGGTAACGTCATCAGTAGGAGTAGTAGCGAAAGCGGGCATTTTGGGGGTGCGTGAATTGTGTTTGAGTGATCGAGGGACCATTCTTGGTCCGAATGGGTCGAGTCAAGTGTCATAGTAAAGCACCTGTGGTGGAGCGTCCGACTGGACGAATGTGGCGTGGACGGAAGGCTATAGCGCGCATGCGCAGTCGAGGAGTAGTAGCGAAAGTGGCCATTTTGAAGGTGTGCAGGGGTGTATTTAAAAGATTGAGAGGCTATACCGCATCCAGATAGGGCGTGTAGGGTGTCATATTGAAGCTCTCGCGGTGTAAAACACACTTGAGGGTGTCATCAGTGACGTCATTAGTGACGTCTTCAGGAGTAGTAGTGGAAGCGGGCATTTTGGGGGTACGTGTGGGTGTGTTTGAGTGATCGATGGATCATTATTGGTGCGAATGGGTCATGTCAAGTATCGTAGTGAAGCACCTGTTGGGGAGCGTTCGACTGGACGGGTGTGGCGTGGAAGGGCGGCTTTAGCGCGCATGCGCAGTCGAGGAGTAGCGAAAGTGGGCATTTTGGAGGTGGGCAGGGGTGTTTTTGAAAGATTGATGGGCTATATCTGATACAAATAGAGCGTGTAGGGGATCATATTGAAGCTCTCACAGTGTGGGCAACGACTTGAGGGTTGTCCATGTCATCAGTGACGTCATTGGTGACGTCTTCAGAAGGAGTAGTAGCGAAAGCGGGCATTTTGGGGGTGCGTGTGGGTGTATTTGAGTGACTGAAGGACCATTCGTGGTCCGAATGAGTCGTGGGAGGTGTCATGATGTAAACAGGGAATTGTCAGAAAAGGACATGGGAATGGACGTTTTAGCCTCGAGATGGACTACTATTGGTCCGAATGGCGTGCGGTAGGTGTCATAGTGAAGCACTCGTGGAGGAACCTCCCACTGGACTGGTGGGTCGTGGAAGTAGGGAATATGGCGCGCATGCGCAGACAGAGATTTGTGGGTAAAAGGGTACGGGAAGGGACGTTTTGGGGTCGACATGATCCACTATCCGTCCGAAGCATTTTGAAGCACTCGTGACTTCGACTAGATGGGAGTGTATTGGAAATACCGCATATGTGCGCATGCGCAGTAGAAAAAGTGCATTGCAAGGGCCGCTTTGGTGTCGAGATGTTTCAAAATTAGTCGGAATGGGTCGTGTGAGGTATACTAGTCACGCACTCGTGGAATAGAGTCAGGCTGGGGAGTGATATGAGCCTGTGCATTCGGAAAAAGGGGAGATTCGGAAGTGCGAAGGAGCGCTTCTCGGGAGAGGTGGCCATGTTCGCTCTCGCTACCTGGTGGAGTTACCTAAACGTATGTGTGCAGGTGTGAGTGTGTGTGTTTGGTGGAGGTGGAAGAGGAGGAAGAGGAGGAGGAGGAGGAGGAGGGGGGAGGGGGAATGCGAGTAAGTGTTTGGTCATATAAAGTCGTTTGTAAACCATTAGACTGTATCCAAACATGAATGGGGTCATATTGAAGATTTTATCCGATATAGCCAGCATGGTGGTGATACGCGTGCGCATGCGCAATGAGTAGTAGTAGAGAAAGAGGAGTTGTGGAGGTGTTGACTGCCCATGCACTTGAAGGTTATATGCATAACAATACTTGCAGCGAGAGAAGGGTAATCCCACGCCTTAATGCCTATGTTAACGCCTCAACGTTTATCTTAACGAATTAACACCATAGCATAACGCCTTGACGCTATGATGCTGATTCTCCTCTCCATCCTATCCAAGCTGGGGATGCCGCGCTGGATTGCTTGCAATTCAAGTATGCTCTTGTCCAATCAGAGGCAGCTATTTGGCGCTGCATCTGTCATATTCGTTCTTGCCCGTTAGATGTATTCTCGGCTGCTCTTGTCCAACCAGAAGTCGCCATTTCTGAAAGTTCAATCTTCGGCCATGTTCGCTCTGATCCGTTTGTTCTAATCATCCTCGGTCAGGCCAGGATACTGTAACGGCAACATGTCCTGGAACAGCTGTTTGCACATTTTGATCGCATTTTGCAGAGCCTCGGTGGGTGATAGTCCCATATCCCATGAAGGTTTGAAATGTCTCATGCATGGTCAGCAGATTCTGGACACGGGTAGTTTTGTTGGTATCCTCTTCGGGTACTATCTGTTTCTTATGCAGCGAACGACATACCCGGGTCACCCATTGTATGTCATCTATGAGCGTGATAAGATTACAACGCATAAATAAACACGAGACGTCACTGACCTCGAAAACAACAACAACTTCGAAATTGGTCGTAGACGAGCGTAATTGATTGGTTGACCTACATAGTGGGCTAATACAAACATCATATTAGGAGGAACGATCCCGCTAATAGAGGATGATATCATCCTACTCACAATCGACCTGTACGTTCTGAATGGTTCGTCTGGTTCGTAGGTGAAATTTACACCTCCGATTTTGAACACTAAAGGCGGTCAGATAAATCAAGGCAGGTTTGAAGTGGGAACGTAGAAATTTGCTGAATAAATTGAATATGGGGGAAACTGACCGTTGGACAGACATTTGTTTATTATTAGGGTACGCTTGCATCATCATAACTTTTCAACAAAACCCAGCTCATGGCCACGAGACCTCAACCATCGTCTTGTACAGGGTGAGACAGAGAAAACAAGATGCGACACCCCATTGTGAAATCCACAAGAAGAAAAATGACCGCCCCAGTACTCTAACCTAACCTGGGACAGCCGCCAACAGAGTTATTGCCCGGTCAGAGTTGTCCTCCTTGCGTCCAGAGTGGGTAGATGGCGTTATGATGTTAATTTTCATATCATCCGGGAATTTGACAAGCGGGTGCCATTTTTCATCTACCGATCTGACAAAACGGATCTGCACGACTGTTTTTACCTTTTGCGAACGATTGTGCCATGCTATATTATATAATACTAACGTGTGGGTGTATGTATCAAATGTATTCATACCACGGAAGACAACATGTTGAGATTTGCTGATCCTCGAAGACGTCATCGCTCTACATCGGGACAGGGGGATTCCCCGTGGAGATACCCTGTTCTCTTTATACATCACCCGCATTGAGGAGTTGAACAGTACATGGTAATACGGCGTACTATAAGTCTAACTCCCAATGTATTCATGTATATTTTCGTGGCTATGCGGATCGACCATCGTGTATTCAACTCTATCACGGGTCATTCGCGGCGATTCAGGCGACCCGCCTCACCGCCAGACCTGACCGCCTCACCTCGGATGAATACCGCCAAGGAATACATACGCGGCCTCTTGACCCCTGTGAAAGGGGATTTGACCGCGTACTGAGTACTGGGTCCTCTGTGACGTCACTTCCGGTCCATTGACCCTGCTTACCATTATTATCCGGTATTGTGCGCAAGCACGGGAGTCAAAGATCACTTCCGGTCGTTTGACCGGAACCGGGAGTGATGTCACAGCAGTGCGGCTAGAGGTGCCAAAGTGCATTCAGTAGGCGGTCAAATCACCTTTCTATACTACTGTTGGGAGTAAAAAAATACAAATTTCTTTTCCGAGCAGCCAATATGCTTTGGCAAGAGACCGATATCCAATCATATCCATCCCATCACCCACTTGCAGTCGACAATGTCTGTATGGAATTTGACTGTTCACTGACATTATGAGAAGCCAATGATTTTACTTCTTCATTTTCGACCAGTTTATGTGGACAGCTGTAAGCAGAAAATATTAATTATAACTTTAAATCCAATTATGCTTGAAACAGCACTGCAAGGAATTATGGATAAATTAAGATAATTTTCGGTCACCGAGAAATGAAACTTAACCCACAGCTTCACCGAGATGGGACATATTGCCATTATTTTTATTGATTGCAGAGTTACCTCCCTTTAGCAGGTCTACATCGCCTTTAGTAGAATTTCCTCCCACAATTCCATGGAGTTTCGCAGTACCTGTATTCGTTTTACTTATATACATCAGAAGAACCGGGGAGAACAGAACCTCGGCACTGATGGGTCTTGCTTGTTATAAGTAAGACAAATTAATAAATAAATAATAAATAGATGCTTGTGATATAAACTTTCGAGTCGAGTTACTCAGGGCTTCGTGCTTAGAATTAGTTCGTAAGCTAAAAATATCTCACGTCTAAAGATTTAGGAGAGGGTATTTGAAAGTCAGGCGAGTGGTTGCAATATAACTAAATATAAAATGTGCAAAGGTCATAAGTCACATCCGAGTCAAAAGGTCAAAGGTCACTTCCGGACACGTGACGGTCCCAGCAATAAGGCTGAGACCCCAGTAACTCCCAATGTGAATCTCCCGAAACATGGTCACCGACAATATCGCCAGCACTATGCCCAGCCTAAATGGCCAGTGGGGAACCCTCAGTGTCTCCATACAGGTTTCCCCACCGTATTGGCACGAAAAAAAAATACATGAAACCATGGGAAGGAAGACTTATAGTAATAAACATAATCTATAGGTGTTATGCGATGTTATTATGACCAGTCTATGATCAGTGCCACCCCAGGGTCGAGCGTTTATTGCCCATTATGTCTCCGCAAAAAATAAACATACACAATGGCGGAGCTTGCTTTGGGGATTCCCCTTTTGGTATCGATGGTGCTGCCCTTTGGAGGCAAGGAAGACAACTTTGACTGGGCGAACCCTCTGTAGGGAAAATGCCGGGTCATCTCCCCTGATTCGCACATTTGCATCTTTACGCTAAATGCCTGTATAAGGTATAGGGGTGGTCATTTTTTGTGGATTTTGCTATGGGTTGTGGGATCTTGTTTTTCACGTCACACCACGTAGAACATGATGGGAAGCGTCTAGAAGCGATTGGTTGAATTTTTTTGAAAAAGTCACTGTGCGCATGCGTAGTGGGTAAATAGCGCTGGGTGGCCGTTTTGGAGTCTAGGTGAGCCCCTATTGATCCGATTGGGTCATATGAGGTCTTATTTTGAAGCTCCCGTGGAGGAGCATCCGACTGGACTAATGTTTCTTCCGTTTTTATTATTCTGCGCATGCGCAGTCTGGCCGTTTTATAGAAAGCAGGCATTATGAGGGTTCTTTTTGGGTAGAGATGGACCATCCTTGGTCCAAATGGGCCGCGTGGGGTATCAGTGTGAAGCTCTCGTGGAGTAGAGTCAGAATGGCGTGCGTTTTATTGCACATCGTGTCAATCTGCGCATACGCAGTTGGATGTAGTAAGTAAAGTTATCATTTTGGGGGTGCGTGGGAGTGTGTTTGGGGTAGAGATGGACTATCCTTGGTCCGAATGCGTCGTGTGGGGTGTCATTTTGTAGATCTCGGTGTGTAGACCACGACTTGAGGCATGCCGACGTCATCTGTCACGTCAGTGGTGACGCCATCAGTAGAAGTATTAGCGAAAGCGGGCATTTTGAGGGGTGTAGATGACGGTGTTTGGGGTAGAAATTGACCATCCGTGGTCCGAATGCGTCGTGTGGGGTGTCATCTTGTAGCCCTCGTGGTGTAGACCACGACTTGAGGAATGATTATGTCATCTGTGACGTCATTGGTGACATCAGTAAGAGTAGTAGCCCAAGTGGACATTTTGGTGGTGTGAAGGAAGGTTTTTGGGGTAGAGATGGACCACTCGCGGTCTAAATGCGTCGTGTCAGGTGTCATCTTGTAGCAACGCCTACCCTATGGGCTATAGGGTTCAGGGTGCACCAGGTATGTGTGTGCATAGGTACGATGACGGCACTTCCAAGCAGCGCAGGGGTCAAAGGTCACTTCCGGTCACGTGGTGAAAGGTCACTTCCGGTCACGTGACCATGGGATAGAGTGCACTCAGAGGTCAAAGGTCAATGGTCCTCGAAATAAGCTTTTCAAAATTCATTTTCGGTCACGTCACCGGAACTGCACTCAGAGGTCAAAAGTCAATCGTCCTCCCAAATCCCCTTTATCGCTCGTTAAGGCGCTGAGACGGGCGTTAAGGCGTAAAGATAGGACGTTAAGGCGTTGAGACGGGCGTTAAGGCGTAACGACGGGCGTTGACGGGCGTCACTGCATTTCGATGTATTGGTGGCAATTCTGTGAAAATCAGAGCTTCTGAGCTAGGTCACCAGGACGTTGAAGCGTTAAGCTAAGCGTTGACGGGCGTTACTGTCTATCAAAGCAAGTGTATTCCCAAGACACACACAGTCGACGTTCAACCGTCAACATGACTTATACTTGCTCTTAGTGCGAACGCACGTTCAACAGACGTTACGATATGATGCGACACGAGAAAAATATACATGGGGTTGAAGACTCCGAGCCACAAGAAGCCGATACAAAGACTGATGAGAGTCCACCGACTGATACTGAAACAGAGATTGCTGAGAGTCTATCTAGTGATACGAAGAGCTTGGCCTCAGATAGTCAGCCTACGTCCAAGGAAAGTGAGAAAGAACCTACCTTCTGGGATCGTATTGTGCATGAAGCTATTCATAGTTATGCTGCGGTACTCGAAGACGGCGGAGAGGATAACGTACAACAGGCATACACCCAAATGCGTCCCTGTATCAGGAAAACACCCATGGCCATATATATACGGTATAGCGTGCTCCCGCTTGAAATGAAAGGCGACCGCACGCACAGGTCCATCATGAAGACCAAGCGTCACTTGGAAGAGAATATGGGGTTACCACCCACCGAGGCCTTGGAAAATGCGATCAAAATGCGTAAACAACTGTTTCAGGACATGCTGCCTGAACAATACCCTTGCCTGCCCGACGACGATTAGAACAAACGGATGAGAGCGAACATGGCCGAAGATTGAACTTTCTTAAATGGCGACTTCTGATTGGACAAGAGCAGCCGAGAATACATCTAACGAGCAAGAACGAATATGACAGACGCAGCGCCAAATGGCGGCCTCTGATTGGACAAGAGTCTTCTTGAATTGTAAACATACCCAACGCGGCTCCCCCAGTGTGGGTATGATGTACTGGAGGGGATAATAAAATGATTGACCTGTTATCCTTGTTGTTGTTGTTCTCTCACCGGTCTACATCATGGCCTCAAGGCGTTATGCTAGGGCGTTAAGACGTAACGACAGGCGTTGACGGGTGTCACCGCATTTCGATGAATTAGTGTCGATTCAATAGAATACCTAGAAAATAAGAGCTTCAGGGCTAATTCACCAGGGCGTTGAAGCGTTAAGCTTGGCGTTGGTAGGCGTTGTTGCAAGACGACACCTCACACGACGTATTTAGACCGCGAATGGTCCATCTCTACCCAAAACACATTCCTTCACACCCCAAACTGTCCACTTTGGCTACTACCCCTACTGATGACGTCACAGATGACGTGGACATTCCCCAAGTAGTGGGCTACACCACGAGGGCTACAAGATGACACCTCACACGACGCATTCGGGCCACGGATGGTCCATCTCTACCCAAACACCTTCCTATACACCCCCAAAATGCACGCTTTCGCTACTACTTCTACTGATGACGGCACCAATGACGTCACAGATGACGTGAACATACCTAAAGTCGTGGTCTACACCCAGAGGGCTACAAGATGACAAACCACACGGCGCATTCGGACCACGGATGGTCTATTTCTACCCCAAACACCGTCTACACCCCCAAAATGCCCGCTTTCGCTACTACTTCTACTGATGACGTCACCAATGACGTGACAGATGCCTCAAAGCGTGGTCTACACACCGAGAGCTACAAAACGACACCCCACACGACGCATTCGGACCAAGGATGGTCCCTCTCCACCCCAAACACACCCCACGCACCTCCAAAATGACCACTTTACTTACTACACCCAACTGCGCATGCGCAGATTGAGGCGATTTGCAATAAAAAACATTCTGACTCTACCCCACGAGAGCTTCACACTGATAGCCCACACGGTCAATTTGGAGCACGGATGGTCCATCTCTACCCCAAAAGAACCCCCAAAATGCCTGCTTTCTATACTACGGCCAGACTGCGCATGCTCAGATTAATGAAAACGGACGATACATTAGTCCATTCGGATGCTCCTCCACGAGAGCTTCAAAATAAGACCTCATTCGACCCAATCGGACCACTAGGGCTCACCTAGACTCCAAAACGGCCACCCATCGCTATTTACCCACTATGCATGCGCACAGTGACTTTTAAAAAAAAAATCAACCAATCGCTTCGGGGTCCCTCCCATCGTGTTCTACGTGGTGAGACGTGAAAAACAAGATCCCACAACCCATATCGCAATGCCCAGGCGTGAATTGCCCAGTATAGACCACTGAGCCAGTAGGCCTATCGGCCTATCCAGATCTCCGTGAACTTTTCAAAAAAATTCACCGCTTAGCTACTAGACCCCTCCCATCGTCTTCTACATGGTGAGACGTAAAAAACACGATCCCACAACCCATAGTAAAATCCACAAAAAATGACCACCCCTATACCCCATACAGGCATTTCCACTAACGATGCAAATGTGCGAATCAGGGGAGATGACCCGGCATTTGCCCTACAGAGGGTTCGCCCAGTCAGAGTTGTCTTCCTTGCCTCCAGAGGGCATCACCATCGATATCAAAAGGGGAATCCCCAAAGCAAGCTCCGCCATTTTCTATGTTTATTTTTTGCGGAGACATAATGGACAATACACGCTCAACCCTGGGGTCGCACTGATCATAGACTGGTCATAATAACATCGTACAACACCTATAGATTATGTTTATTACTATAAGTCTTCCTTCCCATGGTTTCATGTATTTTTTTTTCGTGCAAATACGGTTTTGGGGAAACCTGTATGGAGACACTGAGGGTTCCCCACTGGCCATTTAGGCTGGGCATAGTGCTGGCGATATTGTCGGGGACCATGTTTCGGGAGATTCACATTGGGAGTCACTGGGATCTCAGCCTTATTGATGGGGCCGTCATGTGACCGGAAGTGACCTTTGACCTTTTGACCCGGATCTGACCTTTTGACCCGGATGTGACGTCATAGTGACGACATAGGCGAATCAGGCGAAAAGCAACGGCCCACGTATGACCCATGACATGGGACTACTTTCTGTCCGCGGAGGCTTCTCACCGCGACCGCTTCACCGCCGGACTACTTTCTGTCCGCGGAGGCTTCTTGCCGCGACTGCATCACCGCCAGACCGCATCATCGTGGAGGAATACATATAGAGAGCATCTGGACCCCATTGACCTTTGACCTCTGAGGCCGCAACCGGAACTATAGTGAACTCCCCTCTACCGGCTCAGAGGTCAAAGGCTAATGGGGGTCCAGATGCCCTCTATATACTACTTAGGTGTAGAAAATATTGTGAAACGGCACATCACGTTCCGACTTATATCTCTATAAATATGAAGCGGGTCGGCTCTCTCGTCTATTTTATGACAAAAAGAGCTGATTACAATAGACTGTCGTAGACCGGATTCTGATTGGTTGACTTTCTCCTTGTTCGATTTTGGTCCGATTTGTGAAATTGCCAAACATATTCGCTATGGTGACACTATAGATAATGCTACACTAAATAGTCTTCTGTACCCGGTTTACCGGAGAAATTTCCGCCAATCTTGGGAACCAAATCTTCAGATACACGTAATCCCATCCCAAGAAGAGCAATTCATCATCTAAAGGAGGCATGATCACGGATATTCCATCTTATGGCGGAACTTTATTGTTGAACGCGGTGTTGAACTTAATTCTCTCTCTCTCTCATTCTCTCTTTCGTTGGTGGAACAATGAAAATGAGAACTGTTGTTTATTTTTCGAATTCTTCAGCAATCAATTACTGTAAGTTGACTGTTTTTATTCACCTTTTCGCCGCGGACTAACAGACCTGCATATATTTCATTCACGTCGACCGAGTAAGTGGGGAGATTTACCGAATTTAAGCGTTTTACTCTCTCACACCTAGACCTTTATGCAGACGCAACCTAATACATAATAATTTGGGGAAGGTGTTTGGGGAAGGTGTTCGAGCAGGGCAACTGCTTAGCTGCTGAACACCAGGGTCCGTCAGGCAATAACGATACCGGAACTTTACATGGGGTTCCATTGCCCTGAAATGCCGTAAATCCTTGAAAACCACCGTCAACCCTTTTGGAATCCATGAAAAATAATCTGTTACAGCGATTTCAAATCAAAATTTGACTATCGTCGACATAAAAACGCCATGATTTTTCTACCACCAGTGCCATCCGCAAATGGTATAATAAACACGACGGACGCGTTATTCAAGCAGATTCCAGTTAATGTAGTAATACCACGTGTTTCAATAATTTTGGGGATATGGAACTATCGTTCCTTCCTGCCGCACCACGGAAATTTACAGTCCCATAGTGCCGTGCTTTCTAAAGAACATTTTGTGAAAAATAATTGTACTACATGTAAGTTTGGCAAAATTACGCCAACACGTTTTCTTTCCGCTGATTCTGTTCTCACTTACAAAGGGACAATTACTGGTAAAACGATTTATTATTCTCGTTTTATTTCGTACAAGATTGTCATAACTTTTCCCGTATATCATATCCGCGATCATAATATCATGAGCGGAGCACTGGACCTCATGATCAGGATCAGAGCGCAAGAGAAAATAACAGGGACAGGCCGGAAAGGTGGAAGGGACGGGAAGAAGAGGAGGGGGGAATGACAGGGACAAGAGGAGAAGGTGGGAAGGACAGGGAAAAGAGGAGGAGGGAAAGACAAGAACAAAAGGAGGAGGGCGGAATGACGGACACGAGAAGGAGGAGGGGAAAGGCACAGGGGCGAAGGAAGAGAGGTTGTATAGGTCAGAGGCCGTTTTCAAATCGAGAGTTATTTGCAGGTAGGTTAACATGACCCTCAGTAGTATACAAAGGGCAGATAGAGCCTTATTGACCTTTGACATCTGAGTGCACTCTATCCCATGATGCATCAAAAGGTCATTGAGTGCACTTAGCAAATCGGACCTCTGGTTCCTCACTCCGCAAGCGCGTAAATTGGGCGTGACCTTGGACCGTGGGGATCATGTTTAGACCTGTATGTACTGACCTTGAACATCCCTCATCGGGGTTTTTTCCATTCATCTTACATCCGGGTCCTTATCCACATCCGGGTATGTCGGCACTTCCGGGCACGTGACCTTTGGGGAATGTATTCCTCCGCGGTGATGCGGTCGCGGGAAAAAGCCTGCGCGGACAGAAAGTAGTCCTGTGTCAACCAAGTGTCTTCCAATGTTAATCTATACATGTATGTATGTATGGACCCTGGGATCGTTCTAATGATAGGAATACATGTGCTGACCTTCAACATCCGGAAACTTTTCAACATCCGCATGACGTCATGTGTGACGTCACTTCCGGTGTGACTCGATCGGGCGTAACCTTGGAGCGGGGACCTCTTCAACGTCCGGAGTTTCCCAGTGGGTTTTCCCCTGCCCGCCGACCGCACGACTGCGAGGGTTATCCGGCCGCACGCCTGCGCGGGTTATTCGGCCGCAGACCTGCGCAGGTTATCCGGCCGCACGCAAGAACACCTGGTCTGGCACCTACGTGTCTGTGTGAGTGAGCTCACGTGCCGAACACCTGGTCCCAGAATAATTGTACCAATAATATCATGTAAACATGGACAATTGTGCACCAATAATATCATGTAATTTTTCCCCCTGGATTGCGTCGTATTGTCAATCAGTCTTACATCCGGGGTTGAATAATTGTACCAATAATATCATGTATCTCACGTGCCGAACACCTGGCTCCGCGAAGGAAAAATTATTCGGTGACATCACGGTGCGAAATATAATTTAAGGTGGAGAAGGTCACCAAGGTCGTTCGAGATGTCAGCCACCATGTCGGAGAATGGTCCTGGTCTCCTTGCTGAACAGTGAGAGCTGTATTTATTCATAGTTATATATTTTTACACCCTGGTGACTGCTTTTCATATTCAATCGTAAGTCAAATTTATTACCAAACTTTTACAATTACTGATCGCTCTTGTGTCACTCATCGACAACTCAGCACTCAAAAACTGACGTTTTCGATGTCATTGTTATTTTTCATCATTGCATTTTGGTTTATTTCTTATTTCTCTGCCTCTCTTTTCACTTCACATTAATGCTAAAAATCTTCTCCGACATGTCCTATGACAGACATCAATCTTCATCCGTGATTAAAACACGGAAAAAGACAACCCGTACTAGAATAACATAGGCGTTGTTGTTATTGTTCATTTACGATTTTGTACTTCGAGTCATTTCTTGTTTCCAAGACTGTTTTCATTACTCCAAATGTATGCGAACATTTTCTATGACATGTCTTCTAACACACATCAGTCTCGGCCTATCGAACTATAGCCTATTAGTCGTCAAATCAATAAGCGAACAAAGGGGGCGTGGTCCATAACTTTGACATGTTGAGCTGGGGTAACTTTGACATAATCATGGGAATCAGCGGTGAACATGGTTACCCCAAATACACAAAATTACTAAAAATAGTGGCAACAAGAAAGAATTGGATAAAGCTACTATATCAATGATTACTACTTTCAAAATAGTATATTTTTACTATAAACTCAAAACATTGCAGATCTTCACCATAGAAGTTTTTTTATTAACGTTTTAACAGTTACACCAGTGCCAACTACATGCCATCTTATGAAGAGTGTCACATTGTTGGACATCTACCCCCTGCTGCCTCAGCAGATAACAGCATCTAATATATAAAGATGAGATATTGGTCTATGAGCTGTAACAATATGCTAATATAACTAAAACAAAAAGGTGTCAAAGTTCTCCCAGTGTCAAAGTTATCCCGCGTTACCTTACATATACTCTGCGCATGTCCATGTATTCTTTTCATATCCCTGTACATGTACTATCTGCCTATACATGTACAGGCCCATAGTACATGTAATCTGTCCATGTACAGGTAATCTATCCATATACATGTTCCTTGTCCATGTACATGTACTCTTGCGGGAACAACACAGTATCCTGATAATATATATATATCATCCAACGCCAAGCTCAACGCTCCAACGCCCTTGTGAATTAGCCCAAAAGCTCTGATTTTCATGGAATTGTCACTAATTCATTGGAAATGCAGTGACACCCGTCAACGTCCGTCGTTGCGCCTTAACGCCCTAGCATAACGCCTTGACGCCATGATATAGACAGATGAGAGACAAACAAGAACAACAACAACAAGGATGAAAGATCAATCATTTTATTCTCCCCAATGTTACATCATACCCACGCTGGGGGAGCCGCGTTGGGTATGTTTACAATTCAAGAAGACTCTTGTCCATTCAGAGGTCGCCATTTGGCGCTGTATCTGTCATATTCGTTCTTGCCCTTTAGATGTATTCTCGGCTGCTCTTGTCCAACCAGAAGCCGTCCTTTGAGAAAATTCCATCTTTGCTCGGTGTGACCTTAGCTTCGTCGGGCAGTTCAGGATATTGTTCGGGCAGCATGTCCTGAAACAGTTTTTTGCGCATTCTGATCGCATTTTCCAGAGCCTCGGTGGGTGGTAGCCCCATATCCTCTTCCAAGTGACGCTTGGTCTTCATGATGGACCTGTGCGTGGGGGCGCCTTTCATTTCAAGCGGCAGTAAGGTATACTGTTCATAGATCGCCATGGCTGTTTTCCTGATGCAGGGCGCATTTGGGTGTACGCCTTTTGTAAGTTATCTTGACCGGCATCCTCGATCGCTGCAGCGTGAGTATTGATACATGTAGCTTCATGCACAATACGATCCCAGAAGGTAGGTTCTGCGTCATTTTCCTGGGATGTAGGCTGATTATCTGAGGTCAAGCTCTCCGTATCAGTAGATTGACCCCCAGCAATCTCTGTTTCGGTATCAGTCGATACACCCTCAGCAGTCTCTGTTTCTGTATCAGTCGGTGGACTCTCATCAGTCTCTGTATCGGCGTCTTTTGCCTCGGAGTCTGGATGGAAAGTCTTCTCACTACCTGACTGACTCACTCACTCACTTCCTCACTCACTCACCATCGTTAGTGCGTCCAAGCGTTAAGACGGGCGTTGGGCACGCCTCGCGGGCGTTGGGCATGCCTCACTCACTCACTCACTCACCATCGTTAGTGCGTCCATGCGTTAAGACGGGCGGACGTTGGGCATGGCTCACTCACTCATTCACTCACTCACTCACTCACTCACTCATCGCATGTTTCACGGTCCCCGGATATAACAACCCGGATATAAGATGAGTACACGGATGTCAAACCAGAGTCCCCGGATGTAAAAACTACAGTACCCGGACGTAAAACATGGAAAAACCCACTGGGAAACCTGGATGTAAAACGAAGGTCCCCGGATGTAAAACATGGAAAAACCCATTTCCTTCGCGGAGCCAGGTGTTCAGTACCTGAGCTCAGTCACACAGACACGTTGGCGCCAGACCAGGTGTTCTTGTGCGCGGCCGGATAACCCGCGCAGGCGTGCGGTCGGATCACCCACGCAGGCGTGCGGTTGGGCCGGGGAGAACCCACTGGGAAACCCCGGATGTTGAAGAGGTCCCCGCTCCAATGTCACGCCCGATCGAGTCACACCGGAAGTGATGTCACAGATAACGTCATCCGCATGTTGAAAAGGTCCCGGATGTTGAAGGTCAGCTCACGCATTCCTATCATTAGAACGATCCTAGGGTCCATAAATGCATTCCTTGTAAAGATTAACACTGGAAGTCACTTGGTTGACAAGGGACTAGTTTCTGTCCGCGGAGGCTTTTTCCCGCGACCGCATCACCGCCGACCGCATCACCGCGGAGGAATACATCCCCCAAAAGTCACATGACTGGAAGTGCCGACATACCCGGATGTGGACAAGGACCCGTATGTAAGATGAATGGAAAAAAACCGATGAAGGATGTTCAAGGTCAGTACATACAGGTATAAACATGATCCCCAAGGTCCAAGGTTACGCCCGATTCACGCACACAGGAAGTGACGTCATCGCTTGCGCAGAACACACCTGCGCGCAAGTCCCACTTCCGGTTTTTCGCGCATGCGCAGTGAGGAGCCAGAGGTCCGATTTGCTAGTGCACTCAATGACCTTTTGATGCATCATGGGATAGAGTGCACTCAGAGGTCAAAGGTCAATCGGGTGCTATCTGCCCTTTGTATACTACTACCCTCTGAAAATATCAGCTCTTAATCGTTCTTCTTTCGGCTTCACGGCGAAAACGTTGTAGAGGAGAGTGAGAGGCGGGAGAGGACGGTGAGGAGGGAGGGGATGTGATTGATGGCCTTTTGTTCCCGGACCAGATATGGCAGTCGTAATGCTGGGCTTCCCATACAGCCGATCCATAGGGTTATTTAATTAAAGTCTAGAAACAGTACTGTTAATCCAGTCCCATAAGACATGCCTACCTCTTTAAACACATGTCTGTATAAGTGATGCTCAGAATCACTATAATGATCCCCAGTATGTTTGCCAGTCCATTATATCGAGAGCAAGAAGCTGAAAAATAGAGATGAATACATATCAACCAAATGTGTTAAACTAATCATTCATTCAAATTGGCGATGACAGAGAAGCCAGTTCGTCAGTTATATTACTGATCACAATTGCTGTCAATTGTTTATCAATAGTTTTCGATTTACAAAATTATTGGCGAAATCAATATTTTTATGTTCAGTTTGACAGTTGAAAATGAATGGTATTTTGAATGTTGGTGCTGAGACGATGGAATCTCGGAATTTCGAGAACGTTCGTTAATTAAATTGAAGTAGTTACTTCGATCGTCTACAGGTATTTACAAAGAAAGAAAAAAACACACAAAAAAAACAGGAAGAAATCAAGGTAGGGGAAACAGAGGATAGTTGGAACTTGAGGTAGGCTAAAACATTGCAATTTTTCTCGATGCTCCTTTGTCTGTCAGAAATGAACGTGTGGTGTGAACGAGCCCGATGAGTTGCATCGCCTGTAGTATTTCATTCCTTCCTAAATTTGGAATATAATTTTTAACTTTGATGTAAGTAATAATTACCTGATACATGTTTCACAGCTGGCAATATTTCTTTGATTGATTAAAAGACTCAATTTTCTTTTGGTAAATACATGCAAAACTAAACTTGGGAGTGACAATGGGCCTAGTTGGATCACTGATGTCGGGGACTGAGTGAAACATTCTCGCCCAGGCGGAAGCGGAAAACATTTTCCGCCAGGTAGAAACTTCCCAATATATATTTATTCAGCTGCTCTTGGCGATGGCTCGTTACATGACTCATACTGTATTCCTATCATTTCTCACAGGCTTGTAAAAAGTAATTTTATGCTGGTCAAATTACAGATTCATTTGTTTTTTTTTTTAATTGAAGCCTTGTAGCCAATGAAGGCAGAGTTGGTGGAGGGGTCATTGCTCCCTTAGAATCTGGATGGAGAGTCCTTTCACGGAAAATTTTCCCCAAGAAAAGGAAGAAGTTGAATATTCGCATGAAATATATGGGAAATAGGAATTGCAGTTTTCCGGTATACCACTGGCTGTCATTAATCTTGCATATCGCTCCAATCTAGATATGCAGTTTAGGCCGGGGGCCCACGTGAGATCTTATATAGAGGCCTAGAATTTACTCCCGCTCGCACCTTGAGCTGACCAATTTCTGAACTTGTAGTCTTCAAGATTAGGATATGTGGGTTAGCCCAAGGGTGGCAGGCCGAATATTCGTGTGGGCATAATGTAGCTACAGCGATTTTGCTGTGAGCGGTGGTGATGCTAATTTCCAGAAATATAGTGGGGGTAGGGGAACGTTTAATCATTTGTTTATAATTGGAAGAATAAAAACGATCGATGTTAAACATCAAAATAAAGTTCATGCTTTCTACCAGAGAACACAAGTATTAAAAAAAAATAGAAAAAGTTTCGACGTCACAATGACGCCATACTTACCCGTATCTGTGCTGGGGTAGGGGACAACTTTACTCCCACCAATCTGTTTGACCTATACACAGAATAAGAAGGAATTATGAACAGAAAATGTCGTGGTCATTTTGAGTCATATAGTGCAGAATCCTAGTGGAAAAGGATTATGAGTATGTCCAAAATAGCAATCGCGAAGGGTATTGAAAAATTTGCGTTTTCGTTCAAATTTTAGCATTTCGTGGCCATAAAGCACATGGATTTTTTTTTACTGGAATAATGTTTTTTCTGTCACCAGAAATAGTGGCGAGAGAACTAGTTTGAAATCTTAAAAATCAGCCTTAAAATCGACCAAAACTATACCTTCCAAGAAAGTGATGACATCGGAGCAGCCAAAGTAGTTCGTTTTCATTTTCTGTTTGAGCTTCCAAATCTTGCGTTTAGGCGAAAGATTAGTCATTTTTTTGGTTTAACCGCACATTTATTGCAACTGGATTGTCCGATGTTTTACATTCATAGACATGAGTAAAATACATATATCAAGTTCAGTGTAGATCTTGTGCATGGAAATCGCTCAAATTCAATCTAGCGGCAAAATCTGATCATAGCCATCAAGATTCTCTCTCAATCGGGGTAGAAAGATTATTCAAGAGCGTTCAATAAGAGGGCACCAAGAGTCCAATTTATGTAAAAAAACTTGATAAGTCAATCGAAGTAATATTGACTAATAATGGCTAAATGTATAACAGTAGATATCAAAACGAATGTTCAAGACCAGTAGGCTCTGTGGGTAAGACGAAAGGTCACTAGTGTAGGTGAACTTGATGGAAATAGTTTTAAAAAAAGGTCAGCTACAATATTACAATTTAGAAACGAACAGCTCAAAGTAGTTCAGAGGTGAAAAGATCAGTTGAATCTTCAGAAAAACTCATAATAGGCCAGAAAATTAATGGGCTGTGTTTGTTGTCATTTGTTATGCATGCATATACAACTACGCATACTGTTTCTTCGTTTTGATTAACTATGTCTAATTATCGCCCTCAGTTCCTATTACCCTGGACACTTCTCAGCCCAGCAATACAGCACGAGGCCACCCATCCAATCTCTTGACCGGGCTCAAAGTCGCTTCACTTCGGTGATTTTACGAGAACCGGTGTATCCAACGTGATATGCCGTATTAGGGAACCTTCAAAAGTCACAGTGAAACATACAGCCAAGTGTTCCCGATGGGCATGACAACGAGCTCGCTGAGCCATCAATAAATAATAAAAAAATAATTATAAATCAAATTTTCTTCAGAATTCGGTCAGCTTGGGACTTGCTGGTAACAATGCCCTAATGCACGTCCATGCCAAAAATCAAAGTTCTAATGTCAACGGTTCTCCTTATTTTGCCGACGAAAGGATTCGGATGGACTGACTGACTGACTGACTCATTACCGGACAATTTGCAAATGGTAGCCTACTTCCTAACAATATTGCTATATTACAATACTCATCAGCTTATGAAGACCATCACTTGTCAGAAACGAGTATATTCCACAGGAGAAACCTCGTACATTGGTATGATATGCCAAATAAGCAGGTGTAAGAAAAGATAAAAAAAAACAAAAAAAAAAAACAAAGATTAGCACGTGGATGGTCGACTGATAGGAATGAATCAAAACATAAATCGACAGACTCTTGATGCATATCATTTTGGCATTGCTTAAAATATCATCGATCAAGGCTCACACTCTTGTAGGATAGTTATTTTACGCTGCAATAGGGTCTATGCCAACTATATTTGTTTTAGTGCACCTCAATGCAATTCCCCAACAAAGAGAGATTTGAATATACTCCTACATGTACGGTACTGTGGAAGAGATACTTTGGATACCAACATTTGAGTTTAAACTGACGAAGCCATGAATATGAGCGAGAATGCAAATTATAGCAGTTGATTACAAGTACATGTATATGGCTGTTCTCAACTCTGTAAGATATGTCGTGCTGTTGAGTTAGAGCATAATGCTGGATAGGAGGTGCTAGAGAGATCGCAGTCTAAATAGGACAGAGATTCACAGGCTCAACTCGACATGGAAACATAGCTTGTGTATTGTTACGTTAACCATTGTCTGTCTGTAATATTCTCAGGCATAGTCTAATGAAGCAAGAGATCCAGTGTAATGTATCCTATGTAATGTGTCCTATGTAATGTATCATATGTAATGTGTCCTATGTAATGTATCATATGTAATGTGTCCTATGTAATGTATCCTATGTAATGTATCCTATGTAATGCGTCCTATGTAGGCCCAATGTATCTACTGAATGCCCTGTTATTCCCAACTTAAACAGCACATTCATTAAATGTTGGTGTCAGAATGCATGAAGGGTCTAGTGACATGTATTTAGATATAGAGATAGGATATGACATCACTTTTGCATAAATTTCCACCTTAGTGACACTCTGCGAAGGCATGCTAAATGACAAACCTTTCAGTTAGAGACATCCTGACGTTGTTCGAAATCGTCAATTTTCTTATCAAGCAGGACTTTCGGATAGAATTAGATAGCTAAGCTTACATATCATGTATGTCAAACCCTGGATGAACCCTTGTGACTTCATTATGATTTCATGTGATGTCATGGCGATTTTTATTATGCCGCACTATTCTATGATGAACAATGGTCTTAACTTGAAAGTCTATATCCACCTACGCTGAATCTTCCTTTCCCTATCAACTTTTATGGCAATGTCACCTGCTGTGAATTTATTGCCGTTCCAATACATACCATGACATATCGGGATTTTGAAAATGCGCAAAAAGAACAATATAGCAGGACTCTAACCTCATTGAGTCAGCTTGTAATGGTGATTTATTGTATAAATGGTGGCTATTTTGTTTGCTGGATTCGATGATTTCCTGCAACATTGTTCATTAAGACTTCTGACATGTTAACCCTGGATTTTTTTTTAATGCAATACTACCTAGATGCCTTATTCTGAAATTAGTGACGGGTTCCGCCCTATTCTTCTAGTAGAGTATTCCATTGAACTAAAATGAATGAGTGAAAATGAATGTATATGAGGCTATTATGACATCGTGATGACCACATGTCTCAAAAATCCTGGCAAGTCCTTTATTTCGGTATGCCAATGACGCAGCTTTCTATCCATATACAGTTTGTTACAATAGTCGTAGATTTGACGACGTTAAAAGGACGAAGTGTATCCCGACCCTCAAATACAGTATGTGCCTATATGTTATTGAGGGTACCTATCATTGCGATGTCATGATTCTTTGTCAACAAGCTTCTTCACAATGACTTAAAATGACCCAGTATGGTAAGATATGACCTCAACAAAAATTGTTCCATAATTCTGTTCCATTCTGGAATTAGGTCAAATAGATTAGTGGTGGTCATGTTTTTCCCTCCCCCAGAACCGATAGGGGTAATTATGACGTCATTGTGACGTCGAATTTTTTCCTTTTTTTTTGGTATTATTTCAGAAATTGGTCACCTCGCGCTGCGAACAGGACGATCGTTTTGGTGCGTGGACTCCCGGCCTAATTTCAAATTAATGAATAGATAATAAGCTAATGAGAAGGTACGGACAATCATATAAAGTAGTATAATATCTTAC